>UELU01147619.1:5916-17099 GCA_900490025.1 Megastigmus dorsalis
AAAAAAAAAATTACGCAATTGAAGTCGTATCATTATTACGCTCATTTACTTGATATCTCGATTTCAAATGACATTTCAACTGTGAAATGTGTTTCTTACATGGGTACAATGATTACAAAAAATAGCATTTTAATAATACATGCTGAAAATGGATCTGATTTTCATAAGGTTTATGAAATTGTTACAAACAATTCAAAATGTATTTTTATTACAAAAAAATTAAACAATATTTTTTTTAAAACAGCATGTATAAGCATATAAAATTTACAATTTGATGGACTTCAGCTGGAAGGTATTATTAGAAATTGGCATTACTAATTGTTATATTACTCATATGATTGAGTCATCTGATGGTCTGTATTATATTTCTAAAACATGGATGTAAAAACATCATCGTAAATATTTCTTCTAATTATTTCTAATAAGTTCTAATAATATAATTCTGTAAACATTGTTTATAATAAAAATTGATTTAAAAAATTGTCTTATTGGTTTTATTATTGTTAAATATATTGGTATTTCTTAGGTGATAAATTTCATTTCCAGCATGTTTTCTATTGGTTAGGATATTTTTATTACTAGATGGCGCTTTCTAAACTCGCAAGTGGCAGGAATAATGACCAGTTACTATATAAGAACGATTTTTGTAATCTCTAGCAGCGATTGCGAATTTGCTTAGTATGGTCATAATTATTTATAGGTGAGCGTATTAGGCGAGTGAAATCATCGAATGCGATAAAATAAACAATGTTAAATACTCAATACCTCAGAAATCTCATATAAATGTTTAAATAGTTCATGATCGAAATCGAAACAAACTGAATAACTCCTTTAATAAATATTTATTTTATATAGGTTTCTTCGATAAAAAAATATTAATAGAGAAAAAAAATTATATAAAAATTACTATATTATGTAGTAAATTTCCATAACATACGTATTAGTATTTACCTCACTTTAATTTTACTATGTTTTCTAGAAATTTTTACTAGAAATCAAGTCTGTCTTCATTTCAATTACTATAGTAATTTTTTTTAAATGTATTGCATTTTTTCATGAAACATTTTTCTCCGTGTACAATACATGACTACACGATTTTCACTTAATAGTAACAGGGGGAACTCAAGGAGTCAGGGAAACAGATTCGGCTGAAACTTTGGAGTGTCAATCCATAACTTGTGAACAAAAAATGGTAAAGACTCGCATGAAAATGAGAATTAAAGGAAATTTTTCCTATTTTTATCTGCTTTTTCATAGCAGTTGGTAGCAATTTTAATTTCTAAGTTATCTTGATTTAAAACAGCACGTGTATTTTCGTATATTTTGCTGAATATGTTATTATCTTCAAATTTAGGGTCCATTTTAAGGACTTATAGGTACTGAGCTTCATTTTTAGGTACAAGAAACCATTTTCCAAAGTTTCAGCCAAATTGGTTTCCCGGACTCCTGGGATCCTTGTAAAACAAATGCTACAAGATTAAAGCCGAATCATGATTCTCATGAGAAATATAATTACGATATTTAGTTCTATTAAAAATAAAAATACCTAGCAAGAAAATATAAAGCAGATCCCGACGTGCGCTATTCACTTACCCTGCGATACATAACCTGAATCGCACTGTTTTGTTATGGTAACTTCAATGCATAGATATATAACATCCATAAAAATGAAAATTATTGATATGATATTGAGGATGCACCAGAATTTTTGCGGGGGGAGTTGAGATGAAGGGGGTCCTATATTTTAACATAGGATTAGGTTACACGTGCCAACTTCAGATAAAAAAAAGCTAATGTAAATAGCATACAATAATGTTTTTAATGATTCAAAGTTCTTTAAAACATTAATTTCCTTAGTCTGTTATTAAAAAATTATAGCTTTTACTAATTATTTCATCTAATTTTCATTCAAATAAAATGCAATAATAATGAAGTAAACGTGACAACGCTGTAAACATAAAAATGTGTTATTGTCATCTCGAGTAGCCCCCCGTTGTTCACGCATAGCGGCAATCTAACCGCAAAGCAACGTAAACATATGTAGCAGAAGCACGTTTCATTTTCAGTGATTTTATAACTTCTATTATCTATATCTTTTTAAAATTGCTGGTAATTGATACTGAATTTTTTATAAAAATTTTCTTTCAAGATTAAGCTATCTATACAAATTTTTAGTTCGAATACATCTCTAACGTATTATAATTATACGTCAGAAACTGAAAACACGCTTTATCCCATAAGAGTCTATGTTAAATAGTGCAATTTATGATATTGTTTTTCTCAAAAAAATGACGTAATAAATATTGACAAAATTCATGTAGGATTCTTATGCATTAAAAAATCATATATTTTTTTCAGCGAGAAAAAACATTTTTGAAAAAACTCCAGAACCTTCTTAAATATACATAAATATATAATAATTAATAAATGATCCAAATGAACATTAAAAAAAATAATTTAATTTTTTAATATTTAAACTGATTATGTGGTTAGGCATGGGAATACATTTATATTATTCCCCCGTCAAAACCCCCAAACACCGGACAATTGGCCCGCAGCATATCAAGGCCACAAGTCACAGGAGTAGCAGCACTGTTTGTATACTATACGTGTAACGTAAATTTTATAAGTATACATTATTAGGGCACTTCTATAATTTATTGTAATCTAAAACGTAAAATGCTGAATCTTTCAATTTATTCTCCTAGTGATTATTTTACTTACACTATGTCAAAATTTAGCATTTACATTTTACTCCAGGAAATAGAAGAACAAAATCAAATGTTACGTACACTCTTGTAAAAAATAGTAGAAGCTCATTAGAAGCAAGCACAGCTGTTCTGCCAAATTTAACAGGAGATGGAAAACACCGGCACACAAAAAAAAATAGTCTGTACTTTTGACCAGAACCGCCTGTCTTTATATATATTGACGCACTGAATCCGAATTTGAAGTCGGTTTAGTTCTAACACAATCAAAATTTTAAGTAAATCCCAAAAAATAGTGAAATATCGCGAAAAATCGGGTAAGCAGAAGAAAATTCGGAAAAAAATTTCTGATCTTGAGTATGTTCTTATCTTATAAGAAATATTATTATGTATTTTGATGGACTGAATTGGAAAATGAAATCGGTTTAGCTGTATTACCCACATATTTCGCGAGAAAAGTGACTGTAAATGGCAAAAAACCATATTAATGAGAATGAGAAGCTTTGAAAAAATTTTATCTACATTGGATCAAGTGTTCTTCTCATATATTTTTACGAGGTGAATTCGAATCTGAAGTCTGTTGAGCCGCATATTCCAAAAATTTTGCAAAATCGCAAAAAATCGTAAAAAAATAGGATATTCTGAATACCACAAATCTTGAAAAAGATGTCATATATGAATTACTTCAAAATAAATGCCATCACGTCACGGGGTCTGTAGTATACCAGGTTTTCAGGTAGGCATTTGAGACTGCGAAGAATAAGATAACAGGTAAGAAATGAGAGCACTCAATGAATACAAAACACTTGGAATCAACATACTAACGAACGAGACATACAGTAACAATTTAACAGACTGTACAAAGTATTGCTAATTCTTTACTTGCCCCTTTACTTTGCCCCTCATCGTGTATATACAAAGGGAGAGCGTAGATTAGATAGTAACCCGATTTTGTGCGATATTCTGGTAGTGAGTAAAGAATAGTTTCCTGTCACAGTTGGAATTGAGACAATGGGCAGAATCTGTGACACCAGACGGTCTTCTGATAATGGTCTACAATAGATTTCTTCATTTTTAACCTCAAAAAATAATAGTGTTAACATTAGATACCAGAAACAGTGTCAATTATTAAGTAGCAATTTATTATATTCACCCTATCCTAACATTCCTAGAGAATATACTTGTATCAATCAATAAAAAAAATATTGATATCAATCTTTAATTTATAAACAATATTATTAGATTTCTAGTCATTTTAATATTGATGTCTAGCTTACAAAGCATCATATATAGTTAAACACATTGGAATCACATAAGAAATATTCTTCAAATTGAAAACAAAGAGTAAAATTTAAGATTATGTGCACTGCACACTAAACTAAAACCTCAAAGGAGCAGACATGCACGTAGAACAAAAAATAAAATTCATACGGATTTGTAAAGATTTTAGAATATATGGCAGTAGAAGCGGCTATTGCAGCTTTTTTTTAAAACGGTACAAGCAAAGCTCACACAATGCGGGAAACCCATTTTAAACAAGCTTGGAAAATGATTCCTTGCATCTAAAATGATGTACGGTGTTTTTAAATTCATCGTATTGTAATGCATAGTACTTACAATGCGATAAATTCATTCATTTTAAACGTTTTTTTTTTAATTTTTTTACTAGATGTAAATATGGCATATTTTGAAAAAAAAATGAATAACGAGATAAACTATTTTTAGTAAGAAAGGAAATAATAACTTATATACATTTTAGTTATAAATCAAACTGATTTACCACAAAAATATAAGTAACCAGAAAATATCTTGTGTTCGTTAAAAACTATATTGCGTTTAATTAATACAAATTTATTCATTTAGTAATCTTTTTTTCTAAGATAAAGTTAATCTTGATAAAAAAAAATTTACATCCTTTAATACAAGTGTCCGCACTTCAAGTACTTTTACGTTAGACCAAGCTTACGTGTTATTAGAGGAGAGCAGGGCGGGTAAGGCTGACTTTTGTTTTTCTCGAAAAACGAACTATTTTATTGTAATTTTTTTATTCAGATTTAACAAGTATTGTATAAAGCATTTAATAGTGACAAAGAATGATAAAAAAACGTAATAAAAATTTTAAAAGGAGATTTTATATTTCAAGTCGAAATCTCGATAATTTTTGCAATTTTGAAAATTCAATTTATAGTAAGAACTTATAACTCATTTTTAACTCATCTATTGAATAGTTTAACTATTGTGCTGTATTTCTATAGCAAAGTTATTTGCAATTGGTGTAAAGAAATATGTGAATCTTTGGATGTAAAAGAAAAAAAAAGTGAAGGGTGACAGTCGCTGCTGTGTAAGTTGGGATTCGACTGCTAAACTAACCTCAACTTAAACCGAACAATGTCATTTAATAAAACGATATTAATCGAGATAATCTAACCTTTGAATAGTGTAAATTAGTGAGGAAAGGTACAAAAAACTTTATTTTTTCACTAGTACTACATTGCACTGTCAAAATTAAGAATTATAATGTCAGCTAATTACTTTTTAATTTATATTTTATAGATTAATATTCATTTATTATTATACAATAAATTTTTTAAATTAAATTTTTAATACCCACAGCTGCGTAAATAAAAACTTTTCATTTACTTGATCGAAAGTCAGTTTTACTTATTTACGTTCAAGTTCAACGTAGCCATTCCTGCCTCGCTCTTCCCTATATACTTCAACCTCTATACAGTCTTGTTCATAGCATATAAAGTACCAAAAAACCTTAAACTTTATATACATGTTTCAAAACACTCGTAGATAGGTAAATCAAAACAATATAACGGTTAGATTACGAGTCATAATTTTTGCTGTCTTCGGATTAACAGCAAAAAAATAACTCGTAATCCAATTGTTATATTGTTTTTATTTATTTAAACTTGATATAGGATTCCAAATAACTTTTAGTCTACGCATAACTAGCTTGAAGCAATCAGTCCTATTAGTATAATGTATGTATTGTGTCCGTACCGTTAACGCATTAAAATTTCGTAGCTCTTGTGCATTGCTGTTGCTGTCTAGTAAAGTATCAGCGTCAGATGGTTGATACAACTGTTCTATGTGTGTTGAGTGTTCATGGCTTTGTGTATTTGACATGTCTCTCTGAGAATTCGTTACCTCATTTGCGTAGGATACTTCCGGCAATGGGATGTAGTGATAACCTAGAGCGCGATCCCACAGCATTCCTTTGCACCAGACTTCTACAAGCAATCCAACGTTGATGTCGTTTGTCTCACTGAAATCCAAATATTTTATATACATACATCTTGTACATTCTTTCAAGAAAAATCTTAAATATGAACTATTTTATTCATTAACCAGAACTGTATTAGCTCTTTGGAATAAATGAAACAACCGATTATAAAAGGTAAACGAATTTCATTATAATATGAAGTGGCCAAATTTGACTATCTAAATATTAAAGGACTTAGCAGGATAAGCATTTGCAATTAGCCCTGTCTTCAACTTGACTCATTAAATACTTTGAAGGTATTCAAAAATACTGGTTCTCTACAAAAGTTCAACTCCCTGGCTCTACTTTTAAGTTATTTATGACCAAAAACGCGATTTTCTGATTTTTTTTTTTTTTTGTTTACTAAGCCACTTAGGACTTTGAAAAAATTGATGATGATGCAGTTTCGCGTGAAGAATAAGTGAATTTTCCCAGTAGCTCGTGATTAAAATCTAAAAAATTACTATGAAATTTCGATAATGCGTACATTTCAACATTTTTTGGAGGGAAGAGGGTGCACTAAACTAAATACAAATCTTCCTTTCTGAGGAAAAAAAATTCTTTTTATACTACATTTTTAACTACTCTAACGTACAAAATTGTACTAAATAGGTCATTCAAGGTGCATTAATTATTAAGAAAAAATCATAAACATTAAGTGAATTTATTTTATCTACTATAGCCCTTTCAAATTTACTGAAAAATAAGCAATTATCTGACATACTATGTAGTTCTCAGTGAGATACTATAATAGTTATAAGTATGAACTTTTGGAATCAATTAAATCAAGTATAGAAAGATACCTAAAACATGAAAAAGTTATTTTCCAGGCATATCAATGTCTATCATTTCATTTCAGAGCCTTATTAGGCTTTAAATGTACCTTAAATCTACTGTTTTGACAGCTGACCATTCAAAAATCCAAAATGCCTTTTTAAATATATCAAATGCCAAAACCCCACGGAAATTACATTTTTAATGATGTATAACTGAACAATGTATAACTCATGTGTGTTTATCGTTATTTTGTTGATTGATACATTAGTCAAGTTTAAAATCGGGATACATTTTTCAATCACTAGTAACATGTAATGTTTTTCAATATATTATTTGTAGAACATATAATTATATAGCACCTGGATTTGATTTAATATTGTAACCCTGTTATTTAAAAGATTTAAATTATTATTATTATTGTTTCCTCCTCCTCTGGAAACTGCAGCACTTCGAAGTTAGTGGCGAGGTTTAAGCAGGATGGTCGTGGATTTCTCAACCCTCTCACCTAAGTGTATGAAGCTCATGTTAGTTTGCATCGAATCGGGTGTAGCTTCTAGCCTATCCGCAAAGTACTAATTCTTAGAGGTGTCAAGTATATTTGAGACTCCAGCATGAAGATACGTATAAATAGAAAACTCATTGTTTAGGCAAAAGGCACAGGCAGATCTATAGAATTTATCTCGCGGCTTCATGAGGGATCGAATGGCCAGTGTGATCCAAGGCTTATGCTTAGAAGAAAGCGCGATAAAGGAGCATGCGCGTCGTAGACCGAAATTATGGCTGAAGTTAGTTTCCGAGCAACTGAGAGACATTCACTGCTCGAACTGCCACGATTGGGCCAATGGCAGGAGTGTGGGCGGCTAGAAGAAATTGTTGTCTGAGCCTATAAAAGGAAGTAGAACGCCGGTACTGAATAGGTTACGGTGCACGTCAGTTCATAAATCAGACTGAATGATATGAGTGAGATCTCGGGTACGAGTGACTTTCTTTGCTGGGGGCGGTTTGAAGTAGCGAAGAGAAAACACGATGAAATTGTGGCCAATTGCAAAATGTGACTCGGATTTTGTGTACTTAGTGACATTGTTAAGCTCGTTTACAAGAAAAAGATCGAGCCATGGTCATGGTGTGTAGGTTCCGATAGTACTAGATGCAGCGAGTGCGATTTGATCAGATTAGAGAGATGGAGCAGGAGGACAACCTATTAAGGTAGTTCTCTCCAAAACTCTATTTCTTCGAATATGTCTAAAATTTTTTCTATTTGTTACTTTAAGTATACTTTATATGTGGTTAAAATCTGGACCCCGCAAGCGGCATGAAATTTGGAGATATTGAGCCTCGAAATTGCATACTTTAAAATTGAAAGTCTATACTGAGAACCTATGGCCAGAGACGTTTCATTCAATTGCAAACTAAGTTTTCTTCGAATTTTTTTGAAAAACTAGCACATAATGTAAAATAATAATACGAATCGTGAGGAAAAAAGTTAAATAGGGCAAACAGTGCTTTTTTTAAAGATACAACAGTAAAAAGTTTTAATCCTAGTCTATAGTATATCTATATAGGTGCGCAGTATTTCACTCTCTTTCAACTTTTGGGTCTTATTTCTATCTATCTTTCTTTCTATCGACATTCTGAACTTTAATATTATGAATTTCGAGGTTTTCACATTAGATAACGCTGTGTAATATCTTAGTCAACAAATTTTCTAATTTAATACCGAGTTGAGCACCACGGCAGGGAGAGAACGTCCTTTAGAAGTCTGTAGAATAAGATACAAAATGGCGGCAGTACACAACAGCAAGCAAAAGCTTGAAGGAGCTATGCTGTATATCGCAGATGATTAATTCCAGAGAATTATCGAATACGGGATCTGATTGGCAACTATGTAAACGTTAAAGTGATTTCCAACATAAAAGCCAGCACCGCCACCCTCCTTATCATTCCCATCAGCTCTGAAAAAATTGAAGCAGACAAGAGTTAAATGCGAGTCTGTTATGCCCTCCTGCTGAAAAGTTTCCGTGACCACGAGCTCATGAAATGGATGCCTATCACACACTTCATCAAGCAAAGCTAAACGCTCACGGGAAGTAAGACGATTGACTTTGATAGAGCCTACAAGAAAACCATCATTCCCTGCTCGAGTACCGGTCCGAGTTCCAAGTTGCCGTGATTCCATCGGCGCAGCACGAGGCTGCAATACTTCAAGGTCGTCCGCTTGGTAGATGTCGATGACCAAATTGCAGACTACAGGTTGTAAAACAAAAGCGCGAAACGATGGCGCCGCAAAACGTCTGTGTTCTTTGCAGTAAGTTGTACACTGACTTAGGTCAGAGTGCATTGATATAGACCTTCCCATTTCCGCCCGCTTCAAAGATCGCTTGCGCATTGGCTTTAGCGAGCACTCCCGTCTTAACTAAAATCGCGTCGAGGATGGTGGGAGACGTAAGCTTCAGCACAAGTGAAAAAATCATTTCAAGGTGCAAGGAAGATTGACCGTCAGACATACGGACAGAGGACGAACAGGCCGCCCAGGCGGCGCTGAAAGAGTCACAGGCCTTGCTCGGCCATGGTCGAAGTGCAAGAATTTGATTAGTAATGCCTGCAAGACCTAGAGCCGTCAGCTCTTTATCTGACGCAGTAGCCATAGTAGGCTGTATCATAGAGGGGATACCCGAAACGATGACCTCGCACTAGTCCATCTCAGAGAGAGAGAGAGAGAGACATAAGTTTATTTGTAAAAAATTGCAAAAGTGAATGCGGCTAAAAGCCTCAAGGTACAATATACTACATAATTTTATAATAATCAGTCTTCGTTACAATCAGTCTTTTTCTTTCCGTGATATCTTAGAATACATATAATTATCAGTCTTAACATTTCAGTACATTAAATAGTAATATCACAGAATGTCATAAATAAAATAGAGGGAAAGACGTGTTGAGAGACCAAGTAACATCGAGTAGATTCGTGAAAGTAATTGAGATTATCCGTCTGTCAAACCCGCGCCGTCACCAAACATGATCGACGCTATTTACCGCGGAAGTGTTACCACCGACAGAGAGTGCAGACCGTGGTTGTTGTAACGTTTTATCTAAGTCGTAACGTTTTATTAAAGTCGAAGGCTAGTGTTAAGAGCCAGTGGGAGGCCATAAGGCCGGACTTGACGGTGCGCCATAGTGCCTCTGGCAGGAAGAGACCTCCAGTCGCCACACACAGATAGAGGGCGCATAGTTCCCCTCTATCTTTACACAAAGCATAAAAACGCGTTAAATGTGAACGCTCACCACCAACCACCACACACCTGACAGGGGCAGTAGGAATACTACTACTCCTCCGTACCCGAACCTCCACCGTCCTATTACCGACATTACAGGACTCTGTCCTACCGACCGTATCATTTTACACCGGAACCGTTACAGCTTTTAAGCTCCGAATCCTTGCATTAAAGGCACACTTGTGGTGGGTGGTACTGAGCGGGTTAAGGGATCAGCCCTCGATTAAGCGTAACCGGGGACTGATTACCGACCGACTTTGTATATATATTACTCGTAACTTTAGCTTCAAGCACAATCACGTTTAAATACATATTTAACATTTGTTCTCTACACTACTAACCATAGATAAGTCAAATAGTTTTAAGTAACAGCTAACTGACAGTAGGCTTTCATTTCAGCGTTACCGACCGAGCCGATCCGTTTATACCTACAGCTGATAAATAAAGAGTTCTTATTATTTAATCAATTATCTCATTCCTTTCTTTTACCTATATCATCCCGCGGAAAGGTAAAACAGTCCGAGTGTCCCTACGCTGTGGGTAGAGACTCGCGGTAGAGACACGCCGTTATACCAGTAGTCCGAGTGTTCTGCGCTGTGGGTAGAAACTCGCGGTAGAGCACGCTGCACAAGCGCCACCTTAAGTGCACGCTTGCTCTAGCGTTACATGGCGATCCTGCCAGGATGATTTAAGTGGTACTCTGTCAGTTAGCTACACTCTCGAAAATTTTTTCTTTCTTTTACGTAAAAATTGTATCAATACAAGTGTATACATTTTTTTTGTCATCTCATTCTACGCTAAAAAAATTTTTTTTCTTTTGTAAAACACGAATTCCCGTTTATAAAAACACCACCCAGAAATCGACCTTTTCCCCACCCACAAAAGAAAGAAGATGGCGTGGATTACTGCACTCAACAAAACCGCACTTGAAGAAAAACTCGACATACTAGGCCTCGACAGTACCGGAACCGTAGACGACCTCCGAAGCCGCCTCCGTACCTACGCTAGGGAAAACCCCAACAACGAGGACATCCAACGATGGAAAAAGCCGACCATCAAAGAAGATATAGCCGGAACATCAGAACAGCCACCAACAGGAGGACAATTCCTCCTTCCAACAGAGTTCATGGACCGTATCATCGACCGATCCAAACC
>UELU01147620.1:0-17554 GCA_900490025.1 Megastigmus dorsalis
GTATGTATGTATGAATGTATGAATGTCAGAAAGTATGCGTAAAAGTATGGAAAAAGGTATGGCAGAAAGTATGCGTAAAAGTATGGACAAAGGTATGGCAGAAAGTATGCGTAAAAGTATGGACAAAGGTATGGCAGAAAGTATGCGTAAAAGTATGGACAAAGTTATGGCAGAAAGTATGCCTAAAAGTATTGACAGAAACAAATATAGGCATGTGGACGATCGAAATCTAAGTGATGTGTACTAAAAATTAGACCAATCAGAGGTGTGCACGAAAAATTCGCAAGGCCAACAAAATTTCGATTAATCAAATTTTCAAACCTCGAGGCGTGCATTTATCACAAAAAATTACCAAGGACCAAAAAATCAGTATTTATATCTTAGAAGATTATTATAGGAGAGAAAATAAAAAGGTGCGTTTATTCTGCCAAAAAGACCTACAAGGATTGACACTGTAAAATTTAAGTAGGTTTATAAATTTTTTGCTGGAAGACATCACATTGCATTGCCGGTTGAAAATAGTTCCGCAAAGATTTCGCACGTAATTTTTCCCAATTTGTCTTCTAAATTTTTAAGGAAATCTTGAGGAATCAGCGCGGAATACGCATGGAAATGAGTATAAAACGCTTAATCCATGTGTTTGAATTTTATCATATGTATGACAACGCTTATAAAGGACACCAAACATATGAGAACTTCAATTTTTAGTAAATTGAAGCCACTAGAAATTTACGTGGAAATCTACGTACGCTGATGCTTATAATCACGTATTGAACTGGTAATATAGAATTTTTTTAAATGCGGCTCGTACAATGGACATCGTTAAAAATATTTCTACATATAAATACATACAATTTCTACATAATATATGTAAGCTCGATTGAAAACGATTTAAAGTTTCAAAAATGTACTTGAATTGATTTTTAGTTACCTTTCTTAATATGTTAACAATATTATGACTAACAATAATTTATTTTGTTTTTTTTAAGCTTTCTCATCAGTTTGTCCAAATAGGCCCAAAAATAATGAGTTCTGTTTGAAGGACGTTCTTGATTCTGTGCCCAAACTGCCTGATTTTTTATTAGAAAATTATAATGGGAGAAAGAAAAAATAAATTAATATAAACAATACCATGAAGGAAAATGAAAAGAATCTAGAAAAGAACGAGAAGTCAAACATATCGAAGAAGAATCACGTAGTAGCAAATGCTACCAACGAACAAAAAATTACAAGACACATACTCACACAACTGACAGAAAAAAACACTAAAAAACAACTATACAAAATATAACATGCAAGAAACATAACCCCAAAAATATTACAATCACACAATGAATTAAATTTAACATTTAACAATTTGACACTTACTTATATACTTTAAATAAGATTTTTAGAATACTCCGGACCGGACACTACGGCACACACAATTTACCGGGAAAATCCTTCGCAAGGCTCGATTTTCGCGGAAAATCTCGCGTATATAAGGACGCTCAATCATCCATTAAGGCACACCTGTTCTACCTGCCGAATAAGCAGGTAAGCAGCAAAGGAAAGGTATCCCCAGTGGAGAGCTCTTTCCAAGTCGTATTCGAAAGAATACGGCGACGAGAAGAAAGGCAAGATTATCTAAAGTGGAGCACGCTGCCGCTTCTCAATCCCTTTCCTTGATACAAGAATAAAGGCAGGCTTATTCGAAGTGAAAAACGCTGCCACTTCTTGAATCCTCTCACATACCCATTTCTTAAAAACCATTTAGCTGTGCGAATCGCGTGGTATATGATATTCAAAAAAATTTCTTTTTTAGATGCACTTCGAGACACCGCCACATTACACGCAGATTTAAGTACACAGCTGATCGGTCGGAGCAACTTAGAAAACATGGTCGAGTAAAGCGACACCTAACAGATACCGGACAAATTAAAAATTTGAGTTACCGACTGTAAATTCTTCGCGCCAAATTTAAAAATCTAAATTGTATAGTTTGAACTATTAATTTATACTTGCTCAATTTTAAGACAAGTAAATAGGTAGAACTTACTCTGAATAAATAACAAATAATATTTCTTATAAAACAAATATATATATTTATTTATTTATCATTTTTACCTTTTTCTCAGTCCTTATTATTATTATTATTATTATTATTAATATATAAATAAGAGAACCTTACAGTGTTATCATGGCGATGATATGCTGGGGAATTAAGCTTGTATATTCGATTGCTTAACTTTTTTTTTAAATTCAATTAAAATAACAAAAATTCGAATATAAAAGCTTATTTCCCCACTTCATTTTCATTATACTCTCGCACATGTTCTTTCCCATCTAGCATAACCTCCTTTTTATCAAAACATACAAACCACTCATTTCATTCATTTCTCACGATACAACTTTCTTAATCTTTCATAAAACTACCCACTCATTCTCTCATCTTTACACGTACATTTACAAATCACTCATACATTCATTTAGTCCCCCACTGGGGCATGAAAATAATATATGCGTATAAAAATATGTTTTTGTAATACATGTATAAAACTTGCGAAATAATTGTAATATGATTTGTAATACCGCTGTGTAGTGGCTTAAATGTGCATAGATCACGAAAGGCCAATAAAAATAATACAAAAAAAAATACAGGCGTGCGCATGCGATACCCATCTTAGTTAGGCGGGCTACATAGAATTTTATACTGCACTGCGCCAAGCCTGTGAGTATAACAATGTACTACATAGTGTCACTTAGGCAAATATAGTTACGCGTATAGGAATTTTAGGCTGATGGGCCTGCGCCACCCAATTATTCATTTTAAACCTGCGCGCTAAATAGAGGGAGCTGGTATCGAGGGTAAATGAACAGTTATCAGCTAATTAGCTGACTATCTCATATATGAGCCATATCTGATTGGTATTGGAGTGATGCGCCGAACGAGACAGAAAATCTATCGCGAATCAATACCAAGAATTAGTAGCGACATCGCCAAGGAAGAAGAGGATAGAAAATCAACCATTGACAAATCCGACGGAGACAACAACGAATTGAAGAGGACGGAAATGAATTTGGAGAAGAAGACAAGGATAAAGCGCGACTCATTGCCCGGCCGTGATCGGAGACATTACTGGGAGAGTAGCGCGAAGTAACTAGGATAGCCATCTTTTCTTGTAGTGACGCAAACGAACAGAAGCGAAGGTCGACTGCGAGACGTGGGGAAGCGACCCTTAAAATAAGTAGTGACGTGAGTATGGGAATCCGGTTGCTCATCCAGTTTAATCAAGGCGGATAGGAATGAACTTCGGGATCAGTAGTTAACGTATAATTTATTTGGGCTTCTCACGTGGGTGTACATTGGATACCGCGTTACATACTTACAAATATTTGTTTTATATGTAGCAAGTTTTAATAAAAGTTTTTATTAAAAATAATTAAAATAGTAATTTTTAGAATAGTGAGTACAGTAATGTTTCTTGATATAAATGGACGAAATTCAGACAGTTTTTCATACGCATTTTGTTTATAAAATATGTTAAACAATATAAAACTTTAACAATACAAAATAATAAAGTTAATCTAAGGTGTAGCTAAAGAGACCCATGTCAATGTATCGTACTAACATGTCTGTATGGCGCAGTCAGTAAGGTCGCAGCTTCTTATCCCGAAGGTTCCAGGTTTGAGTCTGATAGGACTCTTTAGCTACACCTTAGAAGAACATTATTATTTTTTATAAGTTAGTATTTGTATAAGTCAGTATTGTATAAGTTACTATGAATAAAAAAGGGATAATTTATTTTTAAAATAATATTTATATCTTTAAAACAGTTCATATTATAAATTACTATGTGAATTGTACTAATTAGTAGAATGCGAGTCTGTCTTGTCATTCAAATAATATATAGTAAAAATAAATATGCATGTTTTCTCCGCGTACTATTTGTAATTACATATACTTTTGCGTCTACACAGAAAAATGTATGTTGCGTCCATTTAGGGCAGACTCATTTTCCCACATAGGATAGCAGATAAGCTCATACTAGAATTCTCTCTTTCGGTCTAGTAAAAACTACAATTCTTTTATATCTAATTTTACAAAATGTAATCTGTGCGTAGATGGGAATTTTATATACTTACAGTTTACATCTTGTATAACTTCTTTTTTATACTTATTGATGAATCTATTTACTGATCTGTTGCTTGACGGATGGTCATTTTCATATAGGGAAATAGTATGGAAGCGGGGCCAATATATATAGGCTATTCAATATGGCGGCGTTATTCCCCAATATTACATGGGCAGCATAGGGGTTTGAGTTTATTTTTACTAAAATGTTAATAACAATGAAGAATATTTGCGATTGGGTCAGGTACAAATCCTGCACTACGCAATTTTATCGAAGGTGAGCGGGTTTATCGGTCTGGATACATCATAAAATGTGGAAAAAGTGATACAAAAAGTGATGACAATGTAGCATTTTCGGCTGTCTGTCTGCCGACGAACTTGCGCGATAAACCACACGAAATAAATGGAAAAGTCAACACGATGGGTGATATTCTTTGCTATACTTGTTTCTGTAAAGCGGGTTTAGGAGAGAAATGCAAGCACATAATCGCTGCTTTATTGTATTGTATCAGAAATTTATATCAGTAAAATATAAATTTATAACCTAAAAATCTGCTTTTACTTATTAGCTATGTATTTAAAATAAATAGGTAATAAATATTTAAAATATATATTTTTACAGAAAAGGAGATATGCTGGATGCTTTATCTTGTACAGATACAAGATGTCAGTGGAAAGATAAACAGTAGAAAGTGTTAGAAAATTATAGTCCAGCTCCACTCTTAGAGCATCAATGTTTTGCTGATCCTTCCAAAAAAGCAGCATTGTAAAAAGTGCACTTGAAGAAAAAGAAGGGAGTCCTAAAGGTGGAGGAAAGGCCTCAAAAGTCGTTATCCCTTCAACGAAAAAACAGCAGAGTAACGAAGCTGTATTAGACAGGGATTTCTAAAAGTCAGTTAGCAGAGATCAAGCCCTCATTTGTAAACAACTACCAAGATCTGCTGTAGCAAAACACATGTAAGTAACAAAAATTCATTATAAAATTTTAATTCAATTGAATCTCATAAAAATATTTTTTAATAGTGCGGGCAGACACAGTCTTATTACTTTTATAAATAGTGCAGCTAAACAGAGAGATGATGACGTGCAAAGAAGTAGGATAAATGTAATTTTCAACATGCAGGACAGTTCAATAATGCAAGATACCAAAAACTTTAAAGTTAATTCAACAGAAACGTGCTGTGAGAATTTAGTTAATCATTAGTCACAAAATCTTGATATATGTGAAAAAACCAAAGACTGGTATGCATATTGGCTCAGAGAGAAAGTATCGCATAACAGGTTCAGTTTGCTATCGTTTGCTCACTTCCCTGATAACACAGAACGTTATAAAGACGTTATTAAGACGTTTTAAAAAAGACGGGATGATGTATTTTTCCAATGTTTAAGTATTTCTAGAATACGATAAAATTCGCCTGATTTCAATTGTACATATGTATTATTTGTTTTCCGCGCACGCTTGTATGTAACACTGTGATAAACAGTATTATTAAAAATACATTCTTTGTAAACTAAACAATCGCCTATCTCGTTTTATGTGAAACGATTTCGACTGCAGAATATTACCTCCTCATTTGTTTGATTATAAAACGTTGTAAGCTTTTTATTAAAAAATAAAATACTGCAATAATCCTCAATTTATTCATCGTAGTTTTTGTTTTAAATATTGAAGCTAGCAAATGTTTTTTAGTCATTTGTTTGTCCATAGCGTGAGGCCTATTAATATACTTTTTCAAATCACTTATAAAACTTTCAAATATGAACGCTGAGTTACAACACAGTGGACCTGTCATTTTAACAGACATGACAGCTAGGCGTGCAAAGCTGAATGAACATTAAATCCCAATAAGCACACTTTTCAGAAAAAAGAATTCTATTAGTAACATTAGTTCTATTAGTAATTCTATTCGTACCCCAAAGAGCGTCGTCTTTAAACGACGTATGACCTTAAACTTTAAAACGTTAATGATGTTTTATAAGTGTGTACTTAATGTGCATATAAAGTTTTAAAGACGTTTTCATAACGTTTCTGCTTTTTGATTCGTAGAGGCTTACGTGAATAAAATACTTATAATACACATTAATAAAAGATTTATAAATCGTTTTGCATTGAAATATAATAACGTATTAATAACGTCTCAATCACGTTATTTAACTGCATTTCAGACGCTTATAAAACGTTTAAATAACGTCTTTAAGACGTATCAATCAGCTACTGTAGACTTTTTTGGAAATAATTTGCGGCCAAAATAAGGTTTAAAAGACGTTTTGAAAACGTTATTTTAAACATTGGAAAAATACGTCATCCCGTCTTTTTTAAAACGTCTTAATAACGTCTTTATAACGTTCTGTGTTATCAGGGTTATGCAAACAATAAAAATGCAGATTGGGAGAAAAAATGCCAAGAATTTTTTAAGCCAAAGGACTTTAAAATTGAATTTAAAGAGTATGGAAAAAAGACTGAAGAAGAAGCTCGTAATGCTTTTACGACGCAACTAAACATGAAGTGATACATATTGGACTTGTAGTGTGTAAACTGAACCCATGGGAAGCTTATTCACCTGATGGAGTAATTATAAAAAATGAAAAACCAGTAGCTGTATTAGAAATAAAATGCCCATAGGGAAAAAAGGCAGTATTAAAGAGACTGTAGACAGCCAAATAAATAAATATTTGCAAAGAGAAGGAGAAAACATAGTGATGAAAAAGAAGCACCAGTACTATGGACAGATACAGTGGGGGATGGCAATTTTAAATTTGCCATTTAATTATTTTGTGATATACTCTTCTTTCGACAAGAAGTTATTTACCTTAAGGGTGCAAAAAGATGATATGTTTATTTTTCAAATATTTACCAAGTTAAAAGAAATTTATTATAGTACAATGTTACGCAAGATATGTTTACTGAAAGAGGATGGAGATAACTGATATTCGGCGGTCGTAGGATAAGAATGTTCCAGATTACCTATATTATATAATTTATTAATGTTCTAAAAAATGTTTTTACAGAGTTTAATAAAATATATTTTAACAAATATTTGTATACTTTATTTATTATGTCAAAGTTAAGAATCCAAATATTCACATATACTAATTCATATTTACATATTTATAATAATGTTATTACTTCGTAAATTTAGAACCATTCATAATGGACGAACTCGTGTTAATCGTAGCACAAATAGTAATACAAATGTCTTCTAAAATAGGTACAAGAGCTACAGGTATTACAGATCCAACAATTTCGAAATTTTTTATTCGTTAGTTAGATCTTTCAACATGAACTTTTGCTTTAGGTATTTTAGCTGTTAAAAAAGCTTCTTCTTTAGTGAATTGTTTTTTCTCCTGCAATAATGGTGGTCTTATGCACTTCCAGCGATTGATTTCACAAATTTCATCGATTAAAAAACCACGATCTACCATGACACCATCACCAGGATCTAATAGTTTTAATGTATCACTCTGTCGGAATATCACTGAATCTGGTACTCGTCCACCATAAGGTTTGCTAATATATGGAATATTTTCTGCTGGTGAAGCACCAGTCATTATTTTACATTTTTGCGAGCCCTTATAATGTGAATATGTTATGATTTGGCAACAAAGATTCCCAGGTCTTTGTATGAATACTTCTGTGCTATCTCAAACTACTCTCACAGTATGAAAATCTTTAAATGACTCCGGCAGGTATTTCTACTTTTGATGGCCAAGGTATTGCTGCTTTCAGACACTTGCTTAACATTTTTACTGTTTCGTAAAATTCTCGCTTACAATGACCTGCTGAATAATAATTAAACATAAGTGCTAAAAAACTATAAGAAATGTTCTGCTTTAATTTTACATATGTCATGATAATTCTTGATTTTGCAGTCATCTTCATGGTATTGTTTTCAATTTTATTACCATACACTTTTTTCATAATTTGCACAATAGTATCTAGTATTTTAAAAGATTCAATACCCGTAGCAGTGCTTAATTTACTGTCACTGTCTATAAGGTTCAAGATACTTAATTTTACTACATCATATGTATTAACTTGGATTCCTACATCTTTAAATAATAGAGCTGGGGGTGAAGCCTTTACAAACATTTCAATTATAGGTTCTGGCATAACAATATTCTGATTTACTGATGGAGTTGTAGATGTCGCTTCAATAATCATGTCATTTGCATGTTCTAATTTTTGATTGATGATATTTCTTTCATGCTCATCACAATTTGTAGCACTTTTTACTGGACTTGAATCCGAAAGTAGCTGATCTTTTTTAACTCCTTTTGCATTACTCCGCTTGATTCTTATCTCTAGCCTTGCTTTATTTTTTTCCAATTTCTTTTTACTTTTTCCAGGTAAATTACACGAAGGCACAGAAATATTCTTTAGCTGTCTCTTTTGTGACACAACATCTAAAACATATGTAATAAGCATTATAATTAAATAATAATCTAAAAAAAAACAACCTCAAATTTTCTGCTATAACTTACCTAGCAGTATGTAATCAGAATTTTTGAAATGTGAGCACACTCTCATTCTTGATGTAACTTTTTGTATTTTTAAAACAATTTTCCATGCTTTCAGTCTATCAATTTGCTCCGTTTCGACAAACCAATTTTCTATTTGAACGACGCTTTCATTTGCTGTGAGAAAGCGATAAAACGACAGATTCTCATCTCTATTATTTGCCCGATTCGTACATCCAAGCACTGCATAAAAGTCTCTTTACTCTTTGGAACGCACCCTTAACTTTCTGTTCTCCATAATTATAATTATTTTTTTATATAAACTTAATACACTGGCTTTCAAGTTTCAATAAATTTTACAGTACTGATGCGTGCAAAAACGAGGAATAGCATGCTTCTGTTATCAGCCAGAAGAGGGCGCCAATACGCATGTTACTTTCCTATACTTTGAGTACACCCCAACCTGCAGATTTAAGAATTTACATAAAAAGAAAATCCGTTTTAATAGCTCTTAAAGTGCTCCGTCGATCGGTAACATTTTTATAAAGTGCTTTGTTTTATATTTTGAAAAAAAATCCTTAACTTTCGAATATTTAAACGTCCACATGTCTTTAAATAAGGACTTTTTAATCATGATTCTAGTGTCAAAAAAGTGCTCTGTTGCCAATGAAAAATGCTCCGTAGTAAAAAATTGAATATTAATAATTTTTTATTTAATAAAAATAAAAATCATGGTACACGCCGTACATAGCATCACGATGCATAGTGCACAATATCGACGCATAAAAAAGGAAACGCCGCAGGTGAACAGCATTGGGGTCGGGGTTTAGGGGTTTTCGTTTATTGATATTGATTGACATAGTAAAAAACTTATTGCTTAATCAGAGTGATTATTTCTTTAGTAACATATACATATGTGGCGTCTCCGCCTCGTGCAGCGGAAACCAGCTTGCCGCAAGCGACCAGAAGGGAGCGCAAGCAGCGCCTCGTTCCGAGGCAAGACGAGTCTTCGTCTTCCGCCTTCTCGCTCTCCGCTCTCAACTGCCGCGACGTGAACACCTACCACGCTTCTTACGCCACCATTGCTGCACGGACGCCACAGCACTGGCTCGTAGCCTCCTAAAAGGTATTTGTTATTTGAGAGCGCTCATCAAGACAGCAATAAAGATTAATAGTTTACAGTCACTCCTGTGCACTTCTTTTATTGTGTTTCGGTACGCTACATTCCTCATCCCTTTCGCAGATCGAGGGGCCCAGTCCGATTTGGAAGCGGGAAGCGGCGTGAACCCGAACATATATATTACATGTTACTAAATAAATAATCACTCTGATTAAATAATAAGTTTTTTATTGTAGATATTGCACGTTACTAAAGTAATAATCATTCTGATTAAAAAATAAGTATTTTACTATATATCAATAAACGAAAACCCCTAAACCACTGACCGCAATGCTGTTCGCCTGCGGCGCTTCCATTTTTATGCGTCGACACTGATCAACGTGCATCGTGATTTTTATTTTTTATTAAATAAAAAATTATTAATATTCAATTTTTAACTACGGAGCACTTTTCATTAGCAACGGAGCACTTTTTTGACACTAGAATCATGCTTAAAAAGTCCTTATTTAAAGAGATATGGACATTTAAATATTCGAAAGTTAAGGATTTTTTTTGCAAAATATTAAACGGAGCACTTTATAAAAATGCTACCGATCGCGGAGGAATTTAAGATCTATTGAAACGTATTTTATTTTTTTGTAAATTCTTAAATCAGCAGGCTGGGGTGTACTCAATTCCCTATACCATACTTCATAATCACATTTTGTAATTTATCTTCGTTTAGAATACTTAATACCGCATCTCTCAAATTTTGAACTGACCACTGTTGCCTTCTTGTTTTTCGAATATATCTCCTTACAATTTTCTACTAATATTTTCTTATTATTACTAATTTTATGACTAGGTAAATACAATAACATTAACCTACAATCACAGAAACTCGCACCCGCAGTATCCGTTTCACGTCGTTTTACCCATATGGCCCCACTACGTACTTTTTTAAAAACTCTTTATTTTTTATTATAAATAAATTATAAACAAAAAAATTGATGCATGAAAATTGAAGTTTAAGGTTTATTAATTTGAATTGAATTATCAAGAATGATTAAAAAACTTATATAAGTAGTTTAATTGTTAGATGAAATGTAGCTAAACTACACAATTTGCAAGGCTATAACTAAATACATTTTTAGAATTTTTTTCTAGCAATTATCATCAAATTTTTCGCCATCATTTTATTTATTATTATTATTCCAGGCAATAATAGAAAAATAATTGTACCCATACAGTTGTCGGTATTTCTAAAATTACAGAAACCCATATTCCGCACAAACCCATACCGCCTCACTGTCCCCTAATTCCGGAAAAATATCTGGAATTAAAATTTTTAGGACATCCCGGAAAATGACTCGAGAGAGTTCTAGGATGCATTGTACAGTTTTTAGGGTGTCCTGGAAAATATCTTGAGAGTGTTCCGGGACGCCCTGTAAAGTTTATAAGCTATCATGGAAAAAAGCTTGACAGATTCCGGACTGCATTGTAAAGTTTCTAGGCTATCCCGGAAAAAGATTATAGATTATGGGATCTCCCGGAAACCACCATTATATACCCACGTTTTCCGGGCATGACCGGAAACTGAAGAAAGCCCTGAAATCCATCAATACGTACCAAAATTCGACTCGGAAACGATCGATACATGGATATATACACCTACATACGTATGTACATACTACATTCACCAACAGTTGTAAAAAAAAATGTTGGAAAACAACGTTGCAGCTCAGAACAGAAAAAAAAATTGATCTTGAAATGACTTTTCTGAAGGTTCAGGATGTCTGCAGGATTTTTTTTACTCTTTTTACTATATTCAGCACATCAAATAACTCCAGAAAAATATACAGAATTATGTTTCCAGTGATGGTCCCTTTTGGTACCAGACCCGTCCACTAAAGGTTAATTTTGGAGGCATTTTTCATCTGAAATAAACGCTAAATTTTAAGGAACAAGTCAATTACTCTATTCGCGGAGGTGATAAATTTTTCGCGGCAACAACCTTATTTAAAAATCGCGCATCCAAACACAAATGGATACTACCATCTTTCTTTACTTCAACTCACAATGGATTGTATAAGATTTACAAGATTTAGTATGTATTTTTCAATCTCTGACCCAACATTATAAGACATTTCAATGTCTACATTTATATTTGCGCGCAAATTACTCGCATCATAGACCGGTACATTACTCATCCTATTTTGATCTGACATTTGATTTTGATTTTCGTCTGCAATCACATTTTCCTCGAAATCTTAAGTATGATTCAATGACCTAGCTGGTTCCGGATCAGTATCTGGTTCTAGTTAGAAAAAATTGAAAAAATTGTAAATCATAATATTATAAAATTTTCATATTTTTGAAATTTATATTTTTATACAACATTGCTATACAACATTTTTACATTATTTGCATCATGGGTACTTGTAGAGGGTACAAAATACTATATTTTTATGTATATTAAAATTCATTTTGTATTAACAGTTTAACAAGATATTTATTCATGCACCGTGCAAATGGCTTCTACAGGTATCACAATTATGTGCTCTAAAATCCTTATGGGAGGGGAAAACAGCAACGTCTTTGGGCACCACACGATCTGTATTGTCTTTAAAGCACTGAGAATCAATTATCAAGTCCATGATGACAGTCTCCTTCGAGATCTGAGGCTCAACTGACTCACGAGGCGCTTTGCCCGTATACTTAACAATATTCGCGCCACGTATTATCACTTTTTCAACCACTATAATCGACAAGAACCTGTCTTGACAAGTCCATCTCCAGTAAATTATCGTACTCAGCATAAATCATGCAATTTACATCAGCAGCCAATGGTTCATCGAATCTCACATTGATTCTCACACTGCCGCTCTTGATTTAGTTCCAATGAGTTTCTTCGTTAACCGATACATCAGGTATTAAGTCAAAGGCAAAAAGACAATAACTGTGAACATAATCCTCACGCGTGATTCCATTCCCTAAATTCAAGAAATGCATATCTGTACCCGAAAATAGGGTATGGTAGGCATCAATGTACATTCTACTGTCTTTCTAAAGTTTGACTGTAAAGGTTTTGAGGGTATCTGCACACCACCCACGTACAGGCACAAAAAATTTATACAAAACTTTTTAAGTTGAACGAGTTGAGACTCTTGCCGCCGTTGTAAGCTTTATTCTCCACAAAACCAATGATAATTCTTTTCGGCAATTGACCGAGAATAACGTTATCTGTCGTCTCACCATGAACACCATTATACCTCTTGATAAAGCTTTTTCGTAAGCCAGTAAAATGTGGAGATTTATCTTTAATCGTTGAAAAAATATAGTTGCCTCGGTAATTTTAACTGTATACATCCTTAAAGAATCGATGAGATAGAAACTGTCTCGGGAAAGTACAAGTCGTGCTCTGACCTCGACGCCTCACAATGCACAATGCAAATGGCGACCCATATCAATTTTTTCGTTAGTCATAACATTTCGTCGGTGCACAAGCCCCTTGTTATCATCTTGTAAGTTATCCATAAATCCTGCTGTGCGTCATATCACAAAACACTCGTCAAATGTGATCTTTTTGCCACAGAACTGAAGTTACACAAAGTTTCAATGTACGATCTATAAGCGTAGGCATTGTTTGGCGGTGAGACAGACTTCTGATTAAAGAGCATAATCAACCTGATTGAACAGTGAGTGCATGAAATTATTCACATATCCCCAGTTGCGTCGTTGGGTATTGTACCAGTTGGCGATATATGTACGCGTACACTCAGCACTGTATGAGCGAAATCCACGTACTCGACATTTCCTGGAATGGTGAACTCTATTGACCACTGATAGGTAAGCGACTATATTGTCTTGTACTGCACCCAGTGAGAATTTTCGATGGCTGTCTGTGTCGTCAGCAATTCAAAGAGCGATGATTCAGACTTTAATGATTCACAAGAATGAGGGTGTAAAAACGCCATTTCGTATTAATTTTCAAAAATATCTCGCACGGAGCGATCTTTGTTTATTTTTCCAGCTTGTTTCTTCCTGTTAGACTTATCTTAAAATTAGTGGAATTGTCAATCTCATCACCCCCACCACCACATTGTTCAGTAAAGAACTCTCTGTTCGCAGGAATTTTAGCTGAAGCGTTTAAAGCGAAGTGTCACCGTCAACGTTCGGTAGTCGAATCGCACGTGATCTCCGTGTTGATCTCTTATATCTATCATGATAGCAAGGACACATACATTGGTGGGGGAAAGTTTGCAATCTGGGTACTGCCATAACTGCATGCATTTAATTTAACAAGAATAGTTCGCTCTAAATGTGCGTGAACATCGCCTGTCATGTACGGCTGTCAAATACTACTATAGACCATCAGCACAGAGGGTGAACTATGTACAAAATTCACGGGTCGGCTGCCAATAATACAGTTTTCTTCCTTATCCTCACAGGATATTAATTTCTTACCTTCAAGGCCCTGTATTCTGCACAATTTTCCCGATAGTGTAAAGGTATGCATATAGTCTGCACAATCAGCGGTACAATTGCATATAACCTGTCCGTTCCCGCCGCACTGAATTTCAAAATGTAAATGATCTTTCACAAAGCCGGTTTCACTCCGCAGAATGTCTCAACGTCTTCCACATAGTGCACATCGTTCGCCAAAACTTGTGTACGCTTCGATTTTCTCACGTGCAAGGCGCCCTTCTTCTTATCGTCGCTTATGTGCTGTAGTATGAGAGGTATTTGAGTCTCTGTGCAAATACATACATACTGTTGTTGCTCAATAGAACATCGTAAAATTCGTCCCTCATCGTAAGCTGTCCAAATCTTTAGCGAATATCCAGGAGTGGAATTTTTCAGGGTACCCTTTCCAAGTCACAAAGTCTTATTTTCTCGCTCCTCTACCTTTACTCTCTAGGATCTTCTCGATCTCAAAAGTATCCTCTGCAAAATTTTTGCTCACTCTGCTTAACTGTTCCTCGTAAAGGAAACTGTCAATTTTTCTCCACTGAGATACTGCACTAAATAGACTACTGGCTATCCCAAAGAGTCGATTCGAGTAATTTTAAATAGTTCCTATCTCCAACAACCCTTGTATGCTTTATCAAAAGCTTTCCTAGCACGACTGACGCGAACTAAATCGCCGACTTTGTATTTAGGTAAAGTCAAAATTATACTCATGTTTTCGTCGAAGCGCGATGTTGCCGTTTCCGGGGTTTGGAAACTGTTGCCAAAGACAGTTCTGACAGGTGCTGCTGGTGCTGTTGGTAAGTGTAGCTTTACCCTCTCAATGCACTCTTGGGGGATCAAAATCATTTTTCTTGCGTTCCATATTGATAATATAAGCTTTATTATTACTGGCAAGATAGCTTCTGCCTTAACCAGGGAATTTTTCCTATACAGTCTGCTGAGAGGAACTGTTTTAGCGGTCAGCTCTTCCTGAAATTGTCGAGCGAAGTATGCTAGCTCGCTGCCGGCGAGATAGCGTCTCGTCCGGCGTCTATTGTTGGATCGGGATAATTAAAGGCACTACACTAAAGTAACTTAACAAAACTCTTTATTGATGCGTAAGAATGTTGCTGTAAATCGATTGCGATGGGCGCGAGTGCACCATTTCGCTATCGGCTTCGAAGCGTGCAGCCTTCAGAACAGGTGTAGCTAGACTGGACCTTTTTGATCCGACGCGAGCGGAACCGCGCTGCTAGCGCCACGCTCAGGCGCGAAAATTTAACTACAAGTAGCTTTGTCAAAATAGAAAAGGGCGCGAACATGAATATTGCCCAGCCAAATATTTAAAACACTCTCGCAAATGTAAGTCACGAGTTTGGAATCCGCTTTGCGTAGAAGTGCGATCCACTGATGACTATCAATATGGCACAAAACTTTAAATGTATTAAAATATTTTCGCCTTATTGGGCAACGATTGCGACTACGTGCGGTTCGGTCCATCACGGACGAACGACTGACACGTCACCCGACAAGACCGTGTTTTTTTATCTGTCCTCCTTCTGTACCGCTTCAGCCACGTGGCCCATAGACGTACTGATACTCGTCAAACAGAAACACACATGTGCGAAATAGGGTATTTGCAGGTGTCTCTTGTTCAACATCTATATCAGATAGCTGTACGGTACGGCTACTGCGTCCACATAGGTTTCTTATAAGAATTTCGGCTGTTCCGGATAGAGCTGCTGTGCCAGGTGCTGTATTTGTGCACGATCTCGCGGATTCTTGAAAATAACTATGTCATTTAAATTTAAAGAGATTTCACGCTGACCGCGATGAAAGAGGTTTTGCGAAATGAAAATGAATCTCAGATTATTGCGATGACTGACCTTAGTGAAAAGTTTGTAGTCCTTGCTCTTTGGCAGAGCTTCGTGAAATTCGAAATTTGTAAAATATACGCTCAAACGGCGGGAAAAAAGCCATTTTTGGACAACAATTTGCCGACCCTACAATTCTTAACCGATTTCAATGAAACTTTAACGAGCTTATTCGTGAAGAATTCTATTTTCACGCAGTTCTGCATCATTTTAGCGATCCGATAATATAACTTGAAAAGGTTACTTCAAACGTACTGCTCACCAATTCCTTATTTCTTAATATGATTCTAGAAAATTTTTTAGATGTAATAGCAGTTTTTGATGTATTTTTTCACACTGAATTCAAATCCGACCAAGAAATTGACGTATAAGGTCCGAATTTTGATATACCCTAACCTAAAAGTGAATATTATGTTTCTTACGGGAATTGATTTTTTCAGATAAAACTCATAACCCAAAGCTCCAAACCCAAAGCAGATCACCCTCGAGTGCCTTATTTTAAGCACATAACCTCAAAACTATAACCCAAAGCCTCAAACCCAAACTAGATCACCCTGCAGTGAGTAATTTTAATCATATAACCTCAAAACCGTGACTTAAACTATAATAGGTTGCAACGATGCAATTGCATTCATTGCAGTTTTAAAACTATTTAAAGTTAGTAAGAATTAAGTAAGATAATAAGTAGATAGAATATCGCGAGACCGAGTATACGCGCCAGCATAGAGTACGCGCTATCCCCACTGGCGACCGCCTTAGCAACCGTTGCTAGGCATAGCATAGTGGGGCTCTCTCTACACTAGCAGAGTGCGCGCCCCACTACTCGCCGCGTATATATAGATATACTGGGAGACGTCGCCTATACCTACTGTATAGCGCTCCCACTACCGCCAGAGATGTATAGATATACTTTACGTATGCGAGAGCGGACTTAAAGTCACGGCAGTCGTTGCCGAAAATCAGTTCGCTCGGAGCCAGCGACCGAGCCGGTTCCCAGCGAAGCTTACGCTAGTTCTTGTAACCCATCGTGCGCACACGTTCGGCTATAAGACTAGCGCACCGCACAGAATAGATGTGAGATAGAAGGAGCGGTCTGTCGTGAGCACACGGCTGATTGCACCTCTATCTGAAGTCCAGTTGGATTGTATGAGTCGTGCGCACACGTCTCATGTATGACAATTACTAGTTTCCCTTGTAACCCATAAAACTCCGATTGTAACAAGCGAATTTAGATTGGTTATTTACTACGTGCGCACACGCATTAAATGACTACCTAATTCAAATATTTGTTAAACTTACATCACCGAGTCTACCCGGTCAATTTCCCTCATTACCAAAAACCTTTCCCGACCTCTATCTCCAACCCTGGCTCCCTGAGCATCATAGATAGAGCTCTCACCGCCCCTCACAAAACATATCGTTACAAAGTACTACAAGGCCACGGAACTACTAATACTGGAAATCTAGCTCGCACATGTTTTAATAATCCAATAAAATTTTCTGAAGCTTTAGAAATCGATTCGACATTAGTTAGTAACATTGCACTGATTTTACATT
>UELU01147621.1:0-17747 GCA_900490025.1 Megastigmus dorsalis
GAGTACGAAGGCGTACAAACGTGGTGCGATGTTTTAGGTGCCTTGGGTACGGGCACCTCAGCCGGGAGTGTAAAGGAGCGGACCGGTCTACCCACTGCTACAAGTGCGGCGAGCCCGGCCACCACAGGGATGCCTGCAGGAAGGACCCGTACTGCTTCTTGTGCAAAGAAGCAGGGGACGCGGGCCCAGAGTGCAGACACGCCGCTGGGGCCGGAGACTGCAAAGTCTTCAGGCGAGCGCTACAGGTGGCGAAGAGAAAACCGAGGCGAAGGTAAACCTGCCTCGGAGGAGGAACAAGAAGTCCGGATGGGTGACAGATGACGATATGACAAAACAGACACGACAGACAAGTAGGGCATAGACACGCCGGCCGGCCCGAAGTAATGTGCACAACAGTCCCGGGTCGGTTTGATTAAGAGGGTGGATTTTGCAGTTGCTTGCTCCTCGGCTGATTTATCAACCGCGGATCAAGGAACTGGGGGTTGGATTTAGCTGGCCGGACGCTGACGGATGCCTCGTACGTGATAGGTCCCACCCATTCCTGCCCTGACTGACGGTAGTCTTCTGGCTGGCTTACGGGCGGGTGACGGCCCCGAGCTCGATGTCTCTGACCTCGGGAGCGGGATCTGGAGCCTGCCTATGGTCGCGAAGCGATTTTTCCCTTTTTAACCACCATATAAAAAAAGAAAAAAAAACCAGCAAATCGCATGGGCCAAAATTTCGAAGGATACTGGTAAAAATAATCAAGAACGGCAATTTTCTACGACGAATTCCAATTTTAACTTTCGTAACCCGAATTTAATGAAATTTTGAGGAAACGCCTTGGGTTAGGCGCTCCCGGCGTCTAATTTCCTGAAAAGTCACGAAAGACTACGTGCACGTGGCACGGCGCAACTGATCGGTGCAACAACCCAATGAAATCGGGAAAACACATAAAAATAATTCCAGAAACACGGCAATTAAATGAAATTGACACGAGAATTTATTGCAATAGGAATTCTCCTCCACTCTCGCGCTACATGCGCTACGCATATATAAATATGATTTCGGTGGGCGACGCCGCTCACTGCTCGCATCTCTTCCATTCTCGCGCTTCCCTCGGCAAGCTCAATATTTCGATTTCCGAGGATTCTCAGTCGCCCACCTTACTACTTTACGGCACAAGTTAGCTGGCTGCTCCACGACAATTTACCCCGCGTGCTCGCTAATCACCCGAAACCGTCACAAATCCCGCGCTACCCTGTTCGCCGCACAACTTGACAAATTACTTGCCATCATGACCGCCGACACTCGTTCACCGATCCCGCATTTTCGCGCGCCACGGACCCGCTTGCCACCGCTTATTCACAATTCACGATCCCCGGCAAATCTGACAACCTTCCCATTTACTGATTTTAATCCCTTTTCTATCGGCGCACCCTTCCCCACGCACTCACGAACAACCCGCGCGAACACTCCGCATCACCACCTACCTCGTGGCAAACATGAAAGACTCTAGTAGCCGGAAGGCTGGCTCCACTTACGCTCGTCCTTCCTCTCCCGCTCGTCTATCGCCCGTCCTCTCGATCACGGCACAACCCTCAGCTCGCATCGCAGCTCCTCGCCAATTCTCCCTCTCACGCATATGCTGTAGCTAATCGTAACGACAATGGCAGGTGAATGGTCGTGGTAATGGCACGCGTCGTTCCTGGTTCACGGCAAGGCAACGAGAGACGCTTTCTTCTTCGGTTTCCAGCTTCCGCCTTCTTTCCCAAACCCAAATCCTCGTGGCATCTCATCTCGTCCTTATCTTCCGTCTCGTTCTAATTTTGGTGGTGCGTCGATCCATCCGCGCTTCCTGGCGCTACTCCTTGTTGATTTGCTGATTGATTTTCTACTTGGTTTCGTCGTTGGCACAATCTCCAATCGTTCATACCTAATTGATTCAGGCTGGCGCTAATTGGTCACCGACCTAAATTCCGTCGCCGACGCTAGCTCCCTCCTATCGGGCGCGCAATTCGCACTCCGTAATTCTCGAGTCCGAAATACCTAAATATACCCCCCCCCAGACTATATACAGGGAGTCCCTAGGCATCTACCGCTAGGAGATTTCGCGCGCTCGGGTTTAGCGCACGGCGCCGTCATGGACTCGTCAGATACGGTCTCGTGTATCACTGGGCGAAATACTTGCGCGCATGCCGTCTCGCGCCTATGTCTCTCTCTCTCTCTCGCTACAGGTGTTCGTTCTCTCTCTCGCTCTCGTACACCGCGCGGCTGCTCCACCGCATATTTTCGGCTGGGCGCTCCCGTCGCGGCTCGTACCCTGGTGCGTGGATGTATTGGTGCGCTCCTCCGTGCTTTTGATTAGCAAATGGGTCGCATCGCACCCGCACGCATACATCGACGCTGGCGGCGCGTAAGTGTAATTGTGTCGGCTGCTACGCACAGTCCAGCTGTCGTTCGGCACTCCTTTTTCGTCGTCGTCCTTGGAACTCGTCTTCCTCGTCACCGCTACACGTCGTCGTCATTGGCGTGACGGCATGGCCGGGCGATCGCGTGTGGTGCTGTGCTGTGGCCACTCGCTGACCTCATCGTCGTCGTCGCTTCGACGGTGGTGAATGCAGGCCGGCCCAGTGCCTGCCTGCTCGGTCGCTATCGCCTCCGGGTTTTTGAGCTGTGCGTCGGTCCAGGCGCTCTCCTCGAAAACAAACGCGAGTCCCCCCTCGTTAATTAAAGGTTCATTAGTTTTAAACCCTCATGGCGTTGCTGGCGACCATCGTCATCGCGACTCGTTGCCCTGGCAGTGCGGTCTAACCTCAAACGGCGCCGGGATAAATAACGACGCGGAGTGCATGATTTTTATTATCTTTTATTTCTTTTACGCTTTCCTTGTGAGGCCTAAATCAGCCTCACAAAGTATTGAAATGATTACTATCGACTACTAAAATGATTGAATAAGTTTTATGATATAAATAAGCTATCCAGCATTTTTCAAAAAGGAAGCAACAATGAATTTTTGGTGTAAGCTAGCACAGCTATCTGTTCAACTGTCGCTGCGTCCCTCCACGCTCGGTGCAAGTGTACGCGCGACCGCGAGCGTCGAGCGCCACTTCCCACCTCTTCGCGCTGCTCCATTCCAACTTTCGACGCCGATATTGCCGTCCGCTATAACCGCCCGCTGATTGGATCATCTTCTTAACTTTTAACAATTAATAACTCGTAAACAACTTGTCGGATCGAAAAACGAGAAATATACGTTGTTCTTAGAATTTTGAGATCTATCGAATGGCATATGTCCTGTTATGCGGAATTAATTCATCCTGTATATATTAGGATTCAAAGTAATTGCGTTAAATTTTAAGGCGACTTTAGACACGTAAGAAATTATTAGAGTGAGGAAAATGGCAGATCCCAACGATGCGCTTCCTAGCCACTCCCACTCAGACGATCTTCCTACGAATTCCCGCATATGGGTATCACCAAGCGCGTCCCGCACGTCTTTAAACTTGCTGCCTAACCCCTATCATCCTTCTTCATCGACCGTGTTAGATTTAAGTACTGGACGGCTGCCTCCCAACCAGTCAGCCATGAACGCCCTGCAGAATCCGGGGGTGTCTCTTGCCGGGGTCCTGCCCATTCCGAGGTTCCTTCATTAAATGAAAATCACACTCGTGCGGCTCACAACTATATAAAGACTACGGAGGTTCTCAAAATAATCCCTGCATTCCGACTCACCCCGTCCCAGAAACCTTAGAAGGCATCATTAGCTTGGCCATAGACGCCGAACGGCACGTCGCCCTGCGACGTGAGGTCCACGCCAAGGATTCGGGTGTCATAAAGCGAGTAGCGTGTCGAGTCACCACCCAGGGCCCCGATTACGAGGAGCTTCCAAGACAGCGCGCTCGAATTGTGTGCTACCACTGCGGGAAGCCCGGACATATGGCGAGGGAGTGCTGAAACCGAAGAGAAGAACAAAGCTCTAACAGGTACTGCCAATACTGCCAGGATGTCGGTCACACTATAGATTACTGCAGAGCTCTCAAAGAGAAAGAAGCTCGGAACAAAAAGGCAGACAAAAGAAGTTTTAATCAGCAGACTTTAAACCACGGATTAGCATGTCAAGCGGACACAATGACGAGCCCGTTGGTTACAAGAAAACCCCAAGTGTCCAATATCGAGCCATTGTTGCCCTTGGGCAAACAGAGAAGCTCCCCAATTGTAACTATACAGAGCAGGGATCTGTGCAAGGATTCTAGTCCCATCCTAACGGGATCTGAATTGAATCTATTAAAGGCAGGAGCCTTAAAAACCCAAGAACTGATTAATTCGACCAAATTGTACGCCCTATCTAGTATTAGTGATGGAACTGTGCGTACTCTGGAGCAGATGACAATCAAACTTAATCATTTAACCTGTAACATGAACGTGATATCCGATGGCTTTCCCATAGAATGGGACGGAATACTGGAGATGGAGTTCCTCCATACTCATAACGCTGTGCTGTCCTTTCCAGAAAACCAACTGTTTCTGGGATATCGGCAGCCGACATCAATCCCTTTTTCCAACCACGACACATTCCACCTGCCCGCAACAACTAAACGGCTCATAACAGCAAGGATAGAAAACCCCGAAAGATCTACCGGGTACGTGCCTAAAATGCAAGCAGGACCCGGAGTTTATATAGGAGAGTGCCTAGTAACGAACAAGAAAGATCGAGCACAGTTGTTTGCTACCAACACCATCTCTGAAGACATCAAGCTCACTATGCCCCCGATGGTTCTGGAAGAATTCAGGGGAGTTCCAATCCCTACGCGTAATGCCGAACAGACCGGAACCGAGAACGCCGCTGAAGCGACGACCCAGCGCGTGAGTGCCCTGATCCAAGCCTTGGATTTGAAGGAACTCGACCAATCCGAATAGGAAAGCATCGAGAAGATAGTTAATTTATTCCCCTACCAATTCCACGTGACGTGGGGACATATCCCGGTGAATGTGCGACAGTACCGATAACCTCCCCACCTGAAAGGCGAGCTACAACCTCTCGTGGACGGACTGATAAAAGACGATGTCGTGGAAGAATCTGAGTTCCCCTATAATTCGCCCCTGCTAAAAATTCCAAAGAAGGACGACGCAGAGGACAACAAGAAGTGGCGCCTGGTTATCGATTTCAGGGCTCTCAATGAAAAATCGATCGCCTCGGCCTATTCCTTGCCCAACATAACGGACATACTGGATCAGTTGGGGCAGTCTAAATATTTCTCTACCTTGGATCTGGCCTCTAGATTCCACCAGGTACCCATAGATCCCGAGGATGCCCCAAAAACGGCCAGTATAAACGAATGGCCATGGGTTTGACGGGCGCAACTAGCACATTCGAATCGCTAATGAATAAGATTCTTAGAGGACTACAAGGAATAGAATTATTTGTTTACATGGATGACATAGTGATATATGCTCCCACTCTTAGGGAACATACCATTAAAATGATGAAATTAATGTGAAGGCTCAAGACTGCAGGTCTCACCCTGAACCCTAGCAAATGCTTATTCTTGAGGAAGGAGGTAGCTTACTTGGGACATATTATTTCCGAAAAAGGGGTAAACCCGGACCCCAAGAAAACGATAGGCGTAGTAAATTTCCCCAGGCCAAGAAACCGCAAGAATATTAAACAATTCCTGGGATTAATAGGGTATTACCGGAGATTCATAGACAACTTTGCCAAGATCGCCAAACCCCTGACCCAATTGTTAAAGAACGATCGTTTTTTAGTCACCAATGACGCGTCAGACTTTGCATTAGGTGCGGTATTAAGTCAGGGAGAAATAGGGAAGGATCTGCCGATCGCATACGGCTCTAGATCCCGAACCCTCATAGACGCAGAGGTAAACTACACTACAACGGAAAAGGAACTTTTAGCCATACTATACGCGGTGCAATATTTTAGAGCCTACCTCTACGGGAACAGATTTACCTTAGTAACTGATCATCACGCCCTAGTTTGGCTACATAAGTTAAAAGATCCCAGTTCTAGTCTAACTCGATGGCGATTCAAATTAAGGGAATTCGATTATGATGTCATGTGTAAGCCCAGTAAAATAAATTCAAACGCCGATGCTCTATCCCGAAATCCTGTCGATTAAACTGTTAAAGACAACCTCGTGATGAGTATGATCGAAACGGATCATGACGAAGTAAGTGAAAATGAGTTAGAGTTAGAGATTGAAAAGGTGTTCATGATCTCCGAGTCAATTGAGGATTCCCCGTTTAATCTGGATTGTTTGGATCCGATCCGCGTTCTTTAGGGCCCGGAAGTTGGCGGGGAGCGGCCGACGAATACAGATGTTTTACTTGGTCATGCAAAAAATGGGTCAACAGACGGATACAGACTAGATATGAGAGAACCTACCACGGATCTACGAAAGGTTTCGCCCGCTGCAACGCATACAGTATCTGCCATGGATCTGCGAAAGGGTTCGCCCGCTGTAACGCAGACCGTGGCAGATGTAGAGAGGCATGGCTTGGATAAGGATACTCGCAAGTTTATAGCAGGGGCGAGCAATGAATCCCCGTCGCTTTTCGAATTTTTAGCTGCGGCAAGCAATAAACCCCGAGCGGTCTCAAAGCATGCGCTCTATGATCTACGAAAGGCTTCGCCCGCTGTAATGCATGCAGAAGCTGCCACGGATCTGCAAAAGGGTTCGCCCGCTGTCACGCAGACCTTGGCGGATGTACTGACGAACGATCGACAAGTAATTGATAGCATCCTTGACATGCAGACGGACGGACGAGCTTTTGACGAGGACAGGAATTTTCCCTTTGAGTTGGCCCGCGGTCGGATCACGATTGAGATACAAAAATACGGCGAGATTGCTGGTAATTGTTTAAAAGAGGGCCCCAGTAAGCCCAAAATGATTGATTTGATTGAGTCCAATGAGGACGTTTCGAGTACCGAGACACGCAATTTTCAGAGAGACACCACTCCTACTCCTGACTCGGAGATAGACTTATTGAATGTAGCAAGCGAACTATCTGATGTTGACTCGGACAACGCCGAGAATAACGACCAGGATTTTGAGGAGTACAGAGTACTTTTGCTAGAACACATAAGGTTTTTAAGGGATCAACTAACAATGCGTAACGATAACACAGGCTTTAGTCAAGAGCAAGGAGAAAGGTTTCACCAAGACTTGAAGGAATTTGAACGCAGATTTCAAGGACGATGGGGTATAAATATGTTGGCAGATTACTGCTGGATGATGAAGAGAGAAACATCTTTAAAAAGAGTTCAAAAGCGTGTCAGAAATCCTTTACGTCGGTCGTTTGACGAAAAACGTACGCGTAAGCGTAAAACAATTTAAAACTTTATTTGGAATATTTTTTTGGAAAACAAAAGGACAAATAGACATCGTTAACATCTAGTATCCAACACCTCACTATCGAAGTTGTGAAGTATTATAAAAAATTGTACAAACTCAATTACACTAACTCATTAAAAGTATAAGGCACTTCTTGTAATAAGCTGAAAATACTATAACGGAGTTTATAAGTATTGCTATACACAAGTTTTAAGTCTTATTATATGATTAAGAGTCGAAGAAAATTTAAGCTTCATGATTCATGTTGTGGAAAACCTTCAAAACAGTATCCAAAATGTCGATTTTTGGAAAAAACGGTCAATTTATCACGTTTATTGTCCACTTACGCCTACTGGCAGTTGTCTTTTGGGAAAATTGACATCAAATTCGTGACCAGCGACCTCAAAAACCCCCAGTAGAGTATTCTCAGTGTATATAAACTGTTTTAAGATAGTAAAACCTGGTTTTAATGTCATTTTAATCAAATTTAAAGCAAATTTTGACTTTTCGCAGTTTTCAACATTTTCACCGCCGTATGGTGGGTTGGAATTTCATTAAAAAAAAATTTGAAACATGGTTTTCGATGTATTTTTTCCGTAGAACTCGATTCTGAGGTCAACAAAATTAAATTTTTCTTTATTTTTTTTAATCTAAGAAAAACCGTGAAAAAAATGAGGTTTTTCATGGAAAACCCCCAAATATGTAGCTGGACCCTATTTTTTTATTGCAAATTCGAATTCAGCGTCGAAAAATACACCAGAAATCATAGGTCTGGTTAACTGCACAGACCTTTTTATTTTTTTTGTTGGCCTGTGTAATCTAGCTCATTTCATGTCGGTAGATTGCTCGGTACAATCGACCGTTTGCGAGCAATTAGCATGCGAGGGGCTGTTAAACATAGAAACAATGAAATTTCAGAATTTAGGTGTAGGAGCACTAGTACAGAGCGAGCTATCTAACGGTAAGTTTATATTTTCGATATTCGTCAAAGAAAAAGCAGAAGACGAGCTAATGCTAGAAAGAGTAATTAATTGTTTGATTTCGCTTAAGGAATACTTGCGAGGGGAAGGGATAAACTCTGTCAGCATCGCGAAAAACGGTGACGGACTCGAGAAATAGAAAAATTCTTGCGCGCTCACTGGAATTCGAATGATTCACAATGTTATAGTACTGTTATATAGACGCTACGTACACCCTGTACACCGCGCGCTAATGCGTAAACCGCGACCCGCGTAGTACCGCGCTCCGCCGCTAGGCGGCGGAACCTTAGTAGCGCTCGACACGCGGAAGGAAAAGTGTTCCTTCGGAGATATAGGTAGGAGCAGAAGGAGTATCGGCGGAGCTTCTCACCGGACTCATTGTACTTGATCTAATCTTCGGAGATGATCTAGCACTAAGAGTTCAAATGAAGAGATTATCTTTTGTGTCCAAATAATCTCTGGATTTTCTTCATTTTTGTTATCCTATCCTTTGGCTTTGCCATTTCCCATCCTTTCTTTCTACCTCTTATGTCGGACGAGTATCAACTGAACAAGGACGACATCCAACGACTGACAGAGGCCCAAGGGCACGCAGCACGCATCACTGCTGAGCACCATCGAAGGCGACGGGACATCAGCAGTCAAACGGAGTGTGGATCAGCTAGCATCGGGGTGCAGGTGAGTCCAAGGCAAATCATCTCAACAAGCATCGGAGTGCAGACGAGTCCACACCAGCGGATATCATCTGCAAGTGCCGGATCACAGACGAAAATACAATCCGCCTTCCACTGGGAGAACGTGGTTGCCACGGCAAGAAGGAAAACCGTCGCCGCTAGAAGGAGTATCCCGGCCACAAGACTCAAGAAGGAGGAGGAGGAGATCTTCAAGACCATAATTGACCGTCGGCCGACTTATCCCGCCAGGCCAGTGTCCGGAGATAGGAAGCCGGACATAAAGGTTCTTTCCGACATTCTCTTGTCGGGAAGCCAAAAAAGAATGCGGAGGAACTTCGGCGCCTTAAACCCTAAGGCATTTTTACTTGTCTGGTCCTTATTGGACTGGCCCATAAAAAAATCAAACAATAAAGAGTTCGGTGACTATACAGTCACTGGGTCCCCTCTCAAACGAGCTAGATGAGGAGGAGTTAGTGCTGTGTCCTCCCTCATCCAACGAAGAAGCCAACAGAATACGAGAGAACTTGCGAGGTTTGTTAGAAGAAGAAGGTGGTTAGAGTAAAAACCAGGATGCCCATGAAGATCATGACTACCCCCTCTCGCGCTTTCGAGCTGATAGAAATGGACATCATGGGCCTACTACCCGTCACAGACACAGAGAACAAATACCTGCTCACCACTCAGTGCAACCTCACCAAATATTCGGACGCCATACCCCTGTCAAACATCACGTCCGAGACTGTGGCTGTGGCCTTCTTGCAGGAATTTATTTGCCGATTTAGATGCCCACAAGCCCTCAAGACGGACCAAGGCAGCAATTTCCAAAGCGAACTATTTAGGAAGTTGGCCCAAACTCTTCAAGATCCAACAATTTCATTCCACGGCCTTTAGGCCCCAGACTATGGGCTCGCTAGAACGAAGTCACGCTTCACTCGTGGAATACCTCAAAATATTTAAAGACAAAACTAATTGGGACGAGTGGATAAAATGCGCCATATTTCCATATAACACCTCGGTCGATTCCGCGCACGAGTTCACGCCCCACGAACTAATTTCCCACTACTAAGGCACGCCTACCATCAGAATTTGCCAGCAAAACCATAGAGAAGACCTACGCCATGTGTTTGGACGAGCTAATAGCGAGGATTAACAACGTTCAAATTCGAGCTCATGAACGTCTACTAACCGCCAAAAAAAATCCAAACGATACTATGACTCGAAGCTCAATACCCGGGATTTCCGAGTTAGAGAGGAAGTATACCTACTAAAGGACCCCCGACACGACAAAATGGATGACCAATATGCTAGTCGTTACAAGATAGTTACACTCTCCAACGACACAAAAGCCACTATCGACTTAGGTGGGGGTCGCACAAAGGTAGTTCATTTGAACAAATTGAAACACGTCTTCTTGTGGTGAACCTTGGCACCGCTATGCGACCACTACGCACCACGAATTAACCCAAAAATCCCTAATTAGAATCGCACCACCCCGTGCAATTGGAATCACTACGGAATCCCTGGGATAAGCACGAACTTCGCGCGCGCAATTGATCCCGCTAAAGAACCCTAGTCCCTTATAACGCCCCGAGGTATTTATCTGTTTAAGAATCCGGGACTTTAACAAAGAGCATACTAAGCGCAGTCGATGCCACCATGACCTATTTAATAAATTTAACTTAAGGACATTTATGTTCTAACGACCGATTTGTAAAACCTTTGTTAAAAGAAAACTTTTTGAATAAACAAAAAAATTAAGGGTACAAGAGGAATGAAGGAGTTGGCAACATTCATTGTTTGAAAGTAAAAAAAAAATCTTTTACGAATGTTCCAACTCGGATTGAATTCCATGGAGCGAAGGATGGGGCTCCATTCACCTTTAATTATTAATTAATATTTAATTTTACGAGATTAGATTCACTCCTAATTATTAATTAATGTTTAAAATTTCACCTAAATTCACCCTTAATTACTTAACTAAAACCAAACTCACCCTTAGTTAATAAAGCCTAGAATCCTACCAAACTTAAGCCAATTCAAGCCTCATGACTAGCCTTTAATAAAATAGTTACTACTAAACTTTATTTCGACACCTGACGGATTTCGGAATAATGACGCTGCCATGAAACGTTCCAGCCAATTCGGCAACAATACTGATAAGCCTCGGAACGTTCCGGAATTCGAAAATAAGAACAAATTCCGACTCGGCAACTGCCAGTATCTCTTCATCATTTCCCACGATAAGGGGGTTTAGTGAACATTTAGCACAAACCCGAATTACTCCAGGTCGGCGAAGACATCGGGGTGTATTTAATTCCCCAAGCAAGACCTGTACCATCATCTGAAGTTAGGGAGAATTTCCAACCGGAATTAGCCGGCGATTTGGTAGAATTAGGTAACATGTTGACCGTTCGGGAAGGCTACCCAGCTCGCCCCACGCCAGGGCAACTAGCCATGAGACATCTCCCCGAGGTGACCGATGCTGCACGATTGAATCAATTCAAGAGGGTGATCAGAGGGCAGCCAGGAGCTACCGGGCGAGAGGCCTGATGCTATTGGGTCGAGTACTACTTGGCTCCCGACACAGCCCGTTGGCGCTGCGTTGAATGCCACGCAGCTCACGGGGGCGATGAGGGTTATCGCCTCGAGACGTGCCACAAGGTGCGATTACTGGGCCTTTTAGACAGGGTGCCCTGTCCTCTGTGCGGGGATCTTATAGGGCGCATTGCGCCGCTCAAGGGTTGCCCAGGGTGCTGCCTTACTTTCATCTCCAATGAAAAGGAAGTCTTAAGGGGAGACACCATACGCATCCAATATGAAAAGACAAGAAGAAGGCCGCTCACCAAGGAGAAGGAACGAAATTTAAACGAGATATGCAGGAAAAAAAAACAATCTGTGTGAAATAAGTGTGTTAAATTCGTTTATTCACGCCTTACGTGAAAACCGTATAGCTAAAGTTCAATGTAATATGTATGTTTCTTCTATAAGTTCCTGCAAACATAGATTTAGTTTCCACACGTGTGAGATAGAAAAAAAAATATATTTAAACTCAGTAGACATGTAAACTCCTTATTGTGTTCGTCACATCATCATTTTCAATAAAAGATGTATAATAAAAATCTTAAGTACATTCCTTTATATATATATATATATATATAAGCATTAAAAGGAAATCTATGTTGCAACCTTGTCTGCCATGTATATGTACATAATCTATATAAATAATGTATATGAACCTCATCACCGACAGGAGTATGAATAGCGCTACAACTATGCAACAAACAACGGTACGATTACATACACTATCATGCACGCACATCAGCAACGACTAACTCACCCAAATATCCTGCAACGGCTGGCATAATACAAAACTATGAAGAACGGAGACGTCCATAGTCAACCTAAGGATCACCGTAGAAACGGAAATGTATTACGAGTAGAGCTAGCCTACTCAAAAGGGGACTGGTGTAGGTAGCTCGACCTGTCAACGGGATAAAACTAGAATGGAGGGAGGAAACCACTGAAGTCCCCGCTCAATTGTCGCCACTTACCTATGCAGGGGAGGCTCGCTCAGGTCGCCCTTAAATTCTAACCTGAAAAGAAAATAACAAGAAGGGGGGCAACAAGAGATGATATATAAAATAAAACACAAACACAGAAAATAACAGGGGGAGGGAACCGGCTGCAATAATAATTGAAGGGAGAAGGGATCATGAAAATAGGAGAAAAGGGAGAACGATAACATAACATCTTGTTATTAGCACAATACGCAAGGAAATTACAAAAAAGGGGGAGGTTATTATGTACACCATACACATCACTGTAAAAATCACAAGCGTAGGCTATATGATAAAAAACTAATCACTAGAAATGAGGCACCACTAAACACGCAATAAAGGACAGGAAAATATAAAACAAAACACCCCTTTTTCCCTTTGATGCAGAGGAAGGGAAATAAATTCCTAGGGACGTGCACGCTGTATCCCTTTCGGTACTCGGATCTTCCGCACGCCTTTCCCCAAGAATTGCCGCCTGCAAAATAAAACAAAAACACACGCATATAGATCAGCCGCGAACTAAGACGAAAAGGAGGAAAGAAAAAAAAAGGTCTCTCTGGTATCCCACCAAAAGAAGAGAAAAGGAAAGGAAAATGGAGCATATAACCTTAAAAGCATACAACTCACCTGGCCAGGCTAACTCATCCGGCAGCGATGACTGGAGAGCTACTAAGGCATCACCGCATCCTGCAGAAGGGCCGACTCTGACGCAGGTCGACAAGCACCCTTCTCTTCCACTCACGCACCGAAAATAACGAGGGTTCCATCTCGTCGTCGGAAAGGGCGATGAAAACACAAACAGCCGACGAGGAGACGTCCGCACACGACACCGCGCCATGACAGTACCAAGAGCCATGACACGCTCCCGCGCGCAATACGCGTTAAGGCGATAAGGGTCCCGACATATGCGGAGCTCAGCTGACATAAGGGAAATTAAGTGCAATACGCATTCCGGTGCTCGCGGAATTCACGGACCTAAGGGCCCGAACCATGGGTTCGTGCATTTTAGAGGGAGGGGACTATTAAGGTCTTGCACCGCCCCGAATATAGCTACAGATAAACGGACGGAAACCCACTGCATGGAAACTGCCCTTAAGGGGTTCTACAGTAATGTCAAGCCGGCGTTACGCCCGAACGCAGACTACTAATAACACAGGCCAACAAAATTTTTACCCAGAAACCAGACTAAAGTTTTCCAAAGGTTTTCGATGCGCTGACTCCAAATCTGGCCTCAAAATTGCTCTATCACGTCAGGATTTTGAGATACCCTAACCTAAAAGTGCAAAAAACACCGTTTTTGCGGATTTTCGAGGTTATATAAGCAAAACACATTTCTTTTTCACAAAAAAGTACACCCAGCATCTTAAAGTAAGTCTTCCTCTTTCAAATGGCGTCGAGTTTATTTAAATATCTTTTTTTTTCGATGAGATAGTACAATTTTAAGTTTACAAATTTTCAAATTTTCCTACATAACCTCAAATATAGCAAAAAAAAACGTGTTTTTCGCATTCTTAGGTTAGAATATTTCGGAAACCAAGGGTGATGGGTCAATTCTGAGGCCAGATTCGGATTCAGCGCATCAAACACCTTCGGGGACGTATTATCTGCTTTCTGGTTCTGAAAATTGTCAGCCTGTGTAATTTTCCAGATGTAGGAAAATTAAAAAATTTGTAAACTTAAACTTGTACTATTTCATCGAAAAAAAAAGATATTTGAACAAGATATTTGACGCCATTTGAAAGAGTAAGACTTATACTTTAAGATCCCGGGTGTACTTTTTTGTGAAAAAGAAATGTGTCGTGCTCATTTAACCTCGAATATGGGCAAAAACGGTGTCTTTTGCACTTTTAGGTTAGGATATCTAAAAATCCTGACGTGATGTAGCAATTCTGAGGCCAGATTTGGAGTCAGCGCACCGAAAACCTTCGGAAATGTATGGTTTCTGGGTAAGGAAGTCGGTCTCATTTTGTTGGCCTGTGTAATCTTACGACGCAATTAGCCTAATGAGGTAATATTCGATAACAAATAAACTAAATTATCTCATAATACATTGGTAGGTAGCTATAATTATCCACTACCCAAGGATACCACTTATGCAGCGATAATAAACCTCCCAATAACCTAAATTATTATACGTCGTAAAACTTTGCCCAGTTAGCATTTATAAAGTGCGACAATACTAATAATCCTGTATTAGGAATATGAAAGAACTGGGATAAGACATGATGATTACCGTTAATAACCACTGAAATTAATTAAACTCATGTATCATTAATAATAGAAATGATGGTATTTAAGCTAATAAAATAGGGATAAATTAGAATCATCCGATTGAGGAAACAATTATGAAAAGAATTAGTTGAAGAAAATATTAAAAGTTTAATTCATTAAAATAAGATAATTAATTAACGATTAATTAAAGTAATAGCAAAATAATAAATCCAATATAACAAAGGGTATTGTTTAATGAAATAACATCATTAATTAACAACAATTTATGATAATAACTTCATTTTCTGGGAATACTCGAATAATAAATCATTAATTAATCAGTAAACAACAATTGAATTCATAAATAATTAATTATTGTTAATCATATGACGTAGTATATCTATATATGATACTGCGCAGTTGGAAATGGAATGTTTTAGAACAAAACGTTATGGATTTCTCCGAAATGAGGGGTAACATCAAGGACCAATAGCAAGACAGCAATTCTTCTTCAAGAGGGGAAGCCAAACCACTCGTCCATCCGAAGTCCTACAACTGCCAGAACAAGACAAGGAGAGATGACTAAGCCTCGCCTCCATTCGAATTCAAACTGAGGGGACTAATCGTCAGCTTCCACATCGACAACGAGATTACTCGCTAGATGGCGCACGGCATTCTTTAACGTACTTTCTACCCGCGCTCTGGGTATATAAGGAGACCGATTTCAAGCATCAGCATCTTACCTTCCCTCGGGAACTACTCCAGGAATCTACGGAAGTCAATACAGTTTATCAAAAACCATCAACCAATAACAGAAGAATACACAGTTTATTTTAAACTTAGTCGCTAACAGTTAAAAAGAGAATGAAAGTCACAGTGTTTAATATAATTTAGTCTATTTATATACACCTTCAATAATCATTAATAATTAATCATCGACGAGAATAGAACGGAGGACCTTGACGATATTAAGCGCTTTAGTGCCTAATTCGAATAACGTTCCCGCCACCCGACTTAAAGCTTATTCTACAACGTCGAGCAAGAACTTAAGAGCGAGTTGCCGCTCTACATCGTCTTGTAGCTTTAAGACCATTTGGGTCGTAACAATGGGATACGCGACCAACACAAGCCCGCCTCACGCGTGTCACGTGTGAGAAGACAAACGACGGACTTGCATGTCAACACAGTGAGCGACTATGTTTTCAGCTAAGCGAGTATAGAGCATGAAAGAAGGTTAGGCGCGCTCTCTTTCCCGTTGCCCGTGGCTGCTGCCGTAACGCGGAAGCTCCGCCCACTCTTTCCCCAGTCGCAGGCGCGGTAACGGTGGCGCAAGCTGATTGACTGATTTTCTAAATTTTCAATTGTCTATAACTCAAAGTTTATGCGTTTAGTCGAAAAACGGAAAAGCTACGTATGCTTAGAATTTCCTCCTCTATTTCGTAGTACCCTTATTTTCGTTCAATATCGGAATACGCCCTGAACATGAGTAAAAGGAACAAATGTAAGGAATAAAATTTTTGTTCCTTATATTTGTTCCTTTTCCTCATATGTACAGATATAATAACGAATGTATTTTCTTGTGTTTTATATTTATTCCTTATATTTGTTCCTGTTCCTTTTTTTCGTGCTTAGGGCCTAACGGTCGCTGTCCGTGTTTATTTCTTTTTATTTGCTCCAATTCCTTGCAGATGTTCAGCCCCTAAATATTTGTTGTATCACCGGTATAGTGGGAATCGCGAAATAAATAATTTTAAAATTTATCATATAGTGTCACTAGAAAAATGGAGGCATATGATATGATTGTTAATCAACCAGTTGTAATAGACAATGTGAGTATAATTTTATAAAACATTAGGATATTTTCTTCATACAAAGTAGACAAGCTGAGCATGTATAATAATAAAACTTTTTTTAAACATTTTTACGCACTCAGAAGTAAGCTATGGAAAATTCTTCAAAAAAAATTTGTGGAAGTTTCGGAAGTTTACTTACAATTTTTACCTTTAAATTTATTTAATAAAATCATGCAAAAATATTATAGTTATATTTTAGTCTTCAAACAATCATTTTGAATGATATAACAAAATCTTAAAATGCTTACATTAGATTATGGTTTTGAATATCACTTTCAAAATTACATTGTAAATACAATGAAATGTACATACAAATTTTTTGGAAGTATTCAAAGTATTGCAAAGACCTTGAAATAGTTACAGACATAGAGTGAGTGCACCAGTTGTTGGTCATCTAACATAAACGTTCAATTCAAAGATTAGGAACCACACTTGAATACATTTGTGTTATAAAATTTACATAAATCGATTACATACTGCTTTTTAAAAATCTGTTCAAAGATTAAATTTTAGTTAACTCTAAATGACACATAAATTACTTACTGGACATCTCATATGAGATTTCATTTGAGTTTTCATATAGGATCACAAATGAGATCTCATATGGGTTCTGCTATAATTTTATTTAGATTATTATTAATTATTAATAATTATGTTTTTAAACGTAGACTAATTCAGTACAGAATTTTTTAACAAAGTGCAGCAAGTAAAACTGCACGATGCAAGGCACGAAAAAATTTTCGCTTGTGCTTGCAAGTTGTAACTGGGAAGTTTATTTAAACCTTTTTGATCACACCCCTGTTATATTGAATAAAATCCTCTTAAGAGGATGTCGGAGCATCGCCTCTCCTCAATAGTTCGTAGTTCCAAGTTTTTGGAAAAACGATAAGTCCAATAAACCTCATATTGCACAGAATAATTAATTATAGTTAGCACTAGGGTACCTAACTCTTAATATTTCTTAAAATTATAAATAAAAAAAGTTACACGCAGCAATAGGCATATCCATAATTTTAAGGTTAACTTTCAATGAATAAACACCTCTTACTAGTTCCAAGTTTTTGTAAAAACGATAAACCATAACCACATGAAATTACACAAAACGATTTATTATATTGAGAACTAGAGCAAGTAACTC
>UELU01147623.1:0-12517 GCA_900490025.1 Megastigmus dorsalis
ATATAAATTACTATAAGTTATTTGTTATAATTCCTTTGCCTTATCAAAAATTCGATTTTTCTAAATATCGTGGCTCGGTCGAACCTCGTCTTTTACATTATATATATTATATATAATGTCCTCAAATTATTCATTCAAGTAATATTATATATAATATATAGTCCTATATAACAATATATATTTTTATAGGATTTTGCAGTAATTAATATGTTTTTGATATCCCCGTTGTGCGTATATATAACAATAAGGCGTGATAGTGTAATGTATTAAATTATGAATTGCCAAACTTTATATATATATTTAAACTAATATTTACGTCTGTATCGTCCGTATGCGCGTTTGGTCGTTTGGGCTAATATATGTATAATAAATAAGTTTTAAATTGCAAACAAATATGAAAGATGTGGATAAACTATGTTTACGGTATAACGTTTATACCGGTGGAATAAGGCATAAACTGCTTGGTGAGGGCGCCGTAAGCGTAACCGAACACACAGGCAAATATTGCGGATGTAGCACAATAGCGTTTGCCATAGACCTCTAATGCAATTACCGCGTTAGTAACATAGGCAGACGTAACCGAACTTTTTTTTCATTGTAGTACATTCCTTATATAAACGTGATGGTCATTAAATTGATTTTCCATGCTACATTTGTTCCCAAAAATATATAACATGGAAGTACAAATCAATCCCCATTACGTTTATGTAAGGAATGTACTATATATTCTTTTAAACTTGCGAGGCAATCGATGCTCAAATACGCATAAAAGTAAATATAATTCTTATAAGAAAATCATTATTAAAAACTATTGCCCTTTTCATAAGTAAATACGTATAAATTCTCCGTAAAAAAACGGAATATTGAATATTAAAATCCACATTTGTTCCCAAAAATATGTAACATGGAAGTACAAATCAATCCCCATTACGTTTATGTAAGGAATGTACTATATATTCTTTTAAACTTGCGAGGCAATCGATGCTCAAATACGCATAAAAATAAATATAATTCTTATAAGAAAATCATTATTAGAAACTATTGCCCTTTTCATAAGTAAATACGTATAAATTGTCCATAAAAAAAACAGAATATTGACTATTAAAATTCATATTTATTCCCAAAAACATTGTGGGAGATGGTCGTCCACACAGAATATATATATTTGTAGGAGAGGAGTAAGGAGAAATACTAGCTGCAGGTCGTGTAGAGAGAAACGTCTTTATTGACTGGAGCTCGGAATAGGTCTACCGACTGAAGAGTTATTCGCTTGCTCATCAGCTTGGCTTACAATACATGTACATGGTCGCACTTATATGTATATATGCGTTCGCGTGTATAGTCGCGTCTTGTGGCGCTTCAGTCACTACATGCTAAATCGTAGTCATGCTTCGTCCAGGTGAGGCTGGTGCCCACATCACTCCCCCCTTACATTTTTGAATGAGGAAGTGCATACATTGTCAATAATTAATTTAGCTTGACGCTTTATCACAGTAAGTGTTTTGCTTGGAAGACAAGAATACGAATGATTGTTCATGGTTACATAGTCAGTTTTATAATTTTTACAATATTGTTTGCAGTAGATTTACATAAGTACTTATAATGAGATCTTGTCTTTCGTTGAACATACAATTGGAAATTTGTTGGCGCAAATCACAGTTAATTTGTTGCAGAATTCTTGTAGATATCACTCACATTGCGAAAAGGCACGCTGAATTTGTACATGGTTTCTCTTAGAGTACGAGAGATAGCATAGATGCACTGACTAGTTCGTTTATACATGGTTTCTTTTGAAATAATGCATACATGCTTTAGATATTTGTACATGATTTCTTTTAAAGTACGAGATATTGCCTGATTGCATTGACTAGTTTATTTATGCATAGTTTCTCTTGATGCAAGAGGTTTGCACTTAATTGTGCTGAGGTGTTTTAGTTTAAAACATTAATGAAACATATGTCCTCTTTAAAGTCGTTTGCAGTTATGCTGCGTTTGGTTGCAGTTAAGCTAAATGTCGAGGATATTGAATATGCTTTGTCTGTCAAAATTGAATCAAGGCATTTGCGCATTTGAACTATGTAATTGACTATCAGTCTTAAAGATGTGTGTGTCCAACTGAGATTTAGTGACATGTATTGTACCAGATTGTTTTTAAACAATGAATATTCTTTACAAGATAACAGTTTGATTCGCAGAGATAACTTGTACACAGTTGCTTCCCTAAAAAACGCGATTAAGTAATCGCTTACTCCTCGATGGAGAGAAGCGTTGAGATTGACATGAGATTGAGTTGCAGTTTGACTTACTGCCGTGAGTTCGCGGAAAAGCGAAAACTGATTAAGTTAAGTTGGTTGCTATCCCTCGTCTTCTCCCTTCTTTTTTTTTTTATTGAAGGATAAAAAGAGGAAGAATAATTGCAACAGGAAAAGAACTGTGCACAAGGGTTAGTATGGTATGTGAGACGAGGAGGCTGTGGTTAATTGCCCACGAGCTGGACCTGAAACTCCTCGTAGAAGTTGCCTCTGGATGAGGCAGAGCTTCTTGGGGTGACGTACGCTCCGAGAGCTTCCGCGAAGTGTCTGGTGGTGTCACGGAGGTTGATTTTGCTCCTCAGTGCTGTGAGACAAAAGTCCGACACTCTGGGAAGGACATGCTTAATAAAGCGGGGGTTGATGGCTCTATTGTCCTTGTTATTTTTTCCCAGTGTATTGATGATTGTCACCTCGTGCACCTTAAGGGCGGCGAGGGACTCCAGGGTGCCGTCTAAGCCCAGGTGGTAAGGCAGCCTCAGTGCAGTGAGGAGCGATAATGAGGAGAGGTCCAGCGCGTTTGGGATGTCCAGCCCGGTAAAGTCGATCGATCGAAGCGCGGACGCGCTATTTAAAAAGTTCTGCAGACTTTGCTGCACATATTTACTGCCTTTGAGGCTCAGTTCCTGCAGATGTAGATGCATCCGTAGGACCGGCTCGTGCGCAAAATCCAGCGCCTCGACGACCGAGTCCACATGTTCCAACCGGAGGATCCTCAATTGATTGCTCGAATTGAAGACCCTCTCGGGGAGCCCCTCTCGGGGAGGTCGATGCTGGCGCAGTCAATCAGGGAGAGTTCCTCGAGGACCTGATTATCTTCTACAAGCCGCATAATTGGCTCCAATCTGATTTGAGGGCATTTTTTAAATCTAAGGTTCCTTAAGGCCCTGCCCGACTGACCGTCCAGCCACGAGGTCAGAGTCCGCCCCCGCTGAGAGGTCAGCGGAAGGCATTCGTCGTACCACGACAGGCGCATCGTTGGGTTCGAGCAGACCGAGAGGCGCTCAACGCCCTCCAGGCTGACATGCCTTTCAAAATGACCAGTGGTCTTACCCAAAATTAACGTGTTAATAGTATAGGCCTGTGTCAGTGACTGGAGGAGCGTGGAGGTAAGCACTACGCCACGCAAGTCGACACGCGTGAGAGGCATCGATCTCCTACCAAAAAATGGTTTGCCTAGATTAATGTCAATAATTTTTTGGAGATGCGATACATCCATGGGCCACCACTCGCCAATGGTGACGTTCGAGAAATTAAATTGGCGGGCGTCCTCCAGCATCCTCTCGAGCCCCCTCGCCGAACGGTAGCGCCTGTGACCCGAGTCAAAATCCAGCGCCCCCAGTCTCGCATGAGTGGTGCGCCATCCTTCCAGTGCAGTGACCAGTGCTAATTTGTCATTGTCGTTCAAAAATCTAATGATGTTGGCCAACACTGGGTCCTGGCGGAAAGCATGCAGCCGAGCAGGAGGCGTGCCAAGAGTTGCACGGACCGACAGTGGTGAGCTGTGGTCATTTCCGTTATGGACGTGTTTTAATAAATCTCCTACCCGCCTGCGAGCCTCCCTTGCCTTTATGTAAAATCTTATTTAATAGAGCGTCGCACTGCATGAGGACGGAGGACGCAATAGTGTCGCATGTGACTCGCGCGCTGCACCGGTTGCCACTTTTGAAAATCATATCTACGGTGAAATTGAACTGCTGGCAGTCGATCAGCAAGTCCGTCAGTGCCCCTTTAGAGATTCTGTGCATATTATAAAGTAACAGGGTGCACACGGGCCGACCGCCTACGAACAGTACCGGGAGTCTGCGGTCTATCACCGGTGAAGCGCGCGAAACCGTGTGTCGCGTAGAGCGCGTCATCGCGTTGAAGCACTCCGTCAGGATGGGCAGATACTCCTCCCTGAAGGCGAGAAGATGAATTTCCGCCGTTCGCAGGTGATGGCGCTCCCGCGAGTCGCCAGGTGTGGCATTGATGGCGCTCTGGAGTTGCTCCAAGAGAGCGTTGATCTTCCGCGAGGCCTACTCAGTGCAGGACCAGCTGTCAAGAGAGGACATGTCCTCGAACAGACCGGTTGCCGCACTGCTGAGTCTGTGTGACAGATTAGAACAGAGAGTTTTCCCGTATTAGTATGAGTCGGAAATTGTAATTTTTTTAAGGAGCGACATATTTCATAGCCTGTTCTAACTGCTAGTCGTACGCTTACATAAATAGGGCCGTGTGCGAGAATTAGTTTACAATTCTAACGTTAATTATGTCATAGAACGTGACTACTTTAGTTTTCTTTTGCAACTTCCTGGTACTGACAGCATTTAGTTTCTTTTTGCGTAATATATTTGGAACAAATTTCTTTTTTCTGCCAGTAAGATTGTCTTTATCATTTATATTGCTGTCAGATTCCAAGGGAGTGGCATCGGTCCTAGTATGCGCGTGTGTTTCTGGAGTACGCGGTTGAGCTATCGATTGTGATATTGTTTCATTAGCTTGCTCTTGAGATGAAATTATCTCTGTGTCATTAGTTCTGCTCCGCGGTCCAGCAACGGACATTGGAGTGTCGTTATATTCGATTGTATCCCCGGAAGGGGAGTAGCCCCCGCGATCGTCCTCCCCCAACGGCAAAATATCCGCGTCGTCGCTCGCATGCACCTGAGCCTGCACCAAGATGGATTGGGGCTCGTTAACGCAATTAGAATTCCCGGTGCCAGCGTTTTTCCCTGGCTGTGTGTTTCTATTTTCCTCGTAGTTGACGAGTTTGCGAGCGGTACTAATAGAGGGTGAATTGCAGTCGGGAGAGAGAAAACGCTGCAGTGCATTCTCGTTATTTGTGTTAGTATTAAGGTTGGAATTTAACATAGCGTCATTGCACTACGTGACCAAATGATAGGCCGGTTTTAAGCGCTGAATATTAACAGGCACGTATTTACCCTGCTTTTCTATGGTGAATGTACGCTTTTGTATGTGAATGAACATCAGGGTGTTTCAGCTTGCCTGTGCCATCTCTCGATCATTCGGTTTGCTTGGGGATGATATGCAGTTGTGCGAGTCCGACGAGTTCCAATTAGTTCCAGCAAGGAGTTGAATAACTGGGGTTCGAACTGACGTCCCTGATCTGTGGTGATGGTTATGGGTGCACCAAAGCGTGACACCCGTAGATGAGTCAAAGAATGCACGACTATCTATCATCGTTAATAGATATTTGTAGCCTTCACTGGGAGGCAAGGGGCCGACAATATCTATGTGCACATGAGAGAATCTGGCATCCGGTGTGACAAAATGAGCTGGTAATAATTTATTTTCTCTGGAAATTTTGGAGCGCTGACAGTCGATGCAGCCCCTGCACCAACTCTTGATGTTCTTGGCCATATCAGGGCACACATAATGCTGCCTGATTAATCTGTCCCTTATTGTGGCAGATGGATGTGCATTGTTTATGTGAAAGAGATTGAAAATTTCTCTTCTTAGCGTTTTTGGGATAAAGGGCCTGAAGGTATTGGCATAGAAATTGCAGTGAACTGCAACGCGTTCGGGTCCCCAACGCAGTTTGGTCAGTTTGAGGGGATGGCTGGCGTCCCGAAGTATTCCCTTGATTTCCTCGTCACTCTCTTGTTCGTGTCAGATGTCTTGCAAAGTAAAGAACGTTGGAAAATGAAAGGTGTTAATCGATGCGAGGGTTTTTTTGACGAAGGGCTCTCCATTCGATGCCTCATCTCGCCAGTTAAAGGTTGCTGGCGCGATGGAGGGATCGATTCGTGAGAGAGAGTCCGCTACTATGTTATCATCACCCTGCAGATAACAAATTTCAGTATTAAATTGCGCGATGTAGGATAGTCTCCGAGCGCGAATAGATGGACAGTTTTCAGGGTTTTGGGCCAGCGCGTAGATTAACGGTTTATGATCGGTAAAAATTTTAAAAGATCGACCCTCCAAAAAATAACTGAAGTATTTTAGTGTCTCATAAATGGCCGTCAATCATATGCGGAGTAGCGCGTTTGTGGAGCTGTAAATTTCCTGGAGAAATATGCCAGTGGTTGCCATACGCCACCAACATTTTGCTCCAGGGAGGCTCCCATGGCGAAATCTGATGCATCAGTGGTAACTCGCAACTCCGCGCGTTCGCACGGATATGATAGATTGACCAAATTGACTATATCATTTTTGATCTCTTGAAAGGCTTTTTCTGCGTTGCTGTTCCTAACTATAGGTGTGTTGTCCCTTTTTTTATTGCCTTTGATCAAGGCATGCAAGTGACGTTATATCTCCGCTGCATGCGGAGTGGACTTTCTGTAAAAATTGACTAAGCCCAGAAATCTGCGCAACTCGTTGGTGGTAATGGGCTTAGGGAAATCTTTGATTGCCTGGACCAGTTTCGGGTCTGGCTTGAGGCCATCTTTATTGATAGAATGTCCCTAAAAGACCAATTGGTCCACGCCGAAAGTGCATTTGGCTAGATTTAGCTGCAGATGAAAATTCTGCAGTCTCTCGAGCACTACGGTTAGATGTTTCTCATGCTCCTCCGGTGAGGAAGAAGCCACTAAAATGTCATCAATGTACGCGAATACAAAGTCTAGATCCCCCAGGGCCATGTTTACGTATCTTTAAAATGTTTGGGATGCGTTTCTAAAACCGAACGTCATCACCAAAAATTCATATAGCCCGAATGGTGTGATTACCGCTGTTTTCGGAATGTCCTCGGGGAATATGGGAATTTGCAAAAATGCACTTTCCAGATCGAGTGCTGAAAATATTGTTTTCCCGTGGAGATTGTTTGAGAAGTCGTGCAAGTTTGGAATAGGGTACCTGTCCGGTATCGTAATTTCGTTTAACTTGCGGAAATCCCCACAGATTCTCCACTCCCCATTCTTTTTGAGCACCATGTGTATAGGTGTAGCCCAGGGACTTTTAGACGGTCTACAGATGCCTGTTTTGCACCATTTATCGAACTCATTTTTAGCTATTTTGAGTTTTTCTGGGGGTAAGCGACGCGCACGTTGGGCGCACGGAGGTCCCGAGGTCTTGATATGGTGATAAATGCCTCTCTTTTTTGAGGGCTTGGGTTTATCAATGCCTATGACCGTCGGGAATTTATTTAATATTTTCGCGTATTTATTTTTAGGATCTACGAGTGAGATCTGAGAATTTAAAACCAATTTATTAACACCCGCTACTACCTCTTTGGTGTTGGCGTTAATTAGACGTTTTTTGCGCAAATCTGGTACCAGATTGAAGTGGTTGAGTGCATCGCCACCCAGAATGGAGTAGGGCACATCAGTCACCACGAAAGTCTTCACAAGCTCTTTTTTGAAACCCAAATTCAATTTTTTACGTAAGGTGCCGTATGTATTAATAATTGTATCAATGGCCGCGTAAAGTTTAATGCCGGTTTTCTTTAGAGTAAAATGCCGTGGCTTGGGGGTAACGGAAATTTCCGCGCCCGAGTCTATGAGAAAGACTTCGCTGGAAATTCTGTCTTTGATGTGGAGACGTGTTGATTGGGACTCAGCGACATTTGTCTCCATAATGCGCCGAGTTGTTAGTTTAACTTTTTATTCGTATCTAATGTTTCATTGCTAGAGTAATTTTTAAAACTTTTGCTTCGAGTTATTTTGGGTTTATTCGAGTCTTTATTCCAATCGCATGGCTTTACGCATTTGCAGGCTTTTTCGCCATATTTAAAGTGATAGAAACAGAAATGTTTTTTCTTGTTTCGAGTGTAAATGCGCTCAGTTGATTTTGCACGTTCGCGTGTAAAGTTCTTTCTTTATTGTAAAGAGCGTCTACTTTTGATATTACTTCGTTTAGTAGTTGCGCCTCGTTTTGTTTAATTTCGCAGACAGAGCTGCTCTCATTGTACAAGTTAGCGTGTACTTGATCTGCTAATTCTATCGCTGCAGCTTCATTTTCTTGGGAAATTTCATTTAAAAGAAAGACTCGAATATTCGAAGGTAAATTAGCTTTCCAGGCTTTTAGTATCAAGGAGCGCGGCATTTCTTCTCCAGCGAGACTGATTAGTTCATTTAAGTATACGGATGGCTTGCGTGAATTCATTTGGCAACCCTTAAATAATGCCTGTAGTTCGGCGTCTTCCGAAATTGAAAATTTCTTTATTAAAGTATTTTTGAGACCTTCGTATCTATTATTTGGTTTAAGTAATTTAATGCTATCGGCTATTTCAGAAATTAAATTTTGGCTTAAATTAGGTATAACGTTCATGAATTTAATATTGTCATCAATTAAGTTTTGAATGTTGAGTTGATACTGGTACATATCGAACCAAGTTACGGGGTCGTGCTGCCAGAAGGGCATGTTTATTTGTTTGAACTCTACGTGTCGACGAGAGTTGTTGCTAGGTAGATTAGAGAATACTGTATTTGATGTGTTTACGGGTATACTGTGTAACGGAAAATTCGAGTTGTCGTTATTTGTTGTGTTTACGGGTATACTGTGTGACGAAAGATTCGAATTAAAATTATTTGCTTGTTGCGAAGCCAAGTTACGAGTTTGATTGTGAGACGATGTTATCGTTGGATTGTAAATATGAGGTGCCACCGAAGGCACGGTTACTGTAGATGTTAATGTATTTGCTGATGATGGAAAATTTGAATTTAGCGTTGATGTAACGGTATACGGCCTAATAGATTCATTGTGATTGTTGATATTTGATAGTACTGATTTTAGTTGTTGAATTTCTGTAGTTAGGTACTGTAATTTTTCGTCATGATTTATTTGAAGATTTTTAATTTTATCTGTAAGGGTTTTTTCCATATTATCATACACGGCATGCGATACGGAGGCTGGGTTACCAAATGGAAATGGTTTTGTGTGTAAAATTCTATATTGGTCATGATTAGTTGCGGTTTTCTTTTTAATTGCACCTAAAAGTATTGTGTGAGCAGGATTGAATTTCGTTCTGGAGTGGTTTCTGGGTGATTAGTGGGGTTATTAAGAATATCTTGTTGAATAAATAAATTATCTGTTTGCTCTGTAGTATTTCTCTCAACCGAATCAATGATTCCTGCGTTAGTGTGACTTAGTTACTGAAATGAATTGTTTAAAAAAATTTCTAGAGAATTATTGCTCGGATTTAATTCTGGATTATTTCCCGTTTGAGCGTCCATCTTGGACGGCGTACGGAGCATGCTGCGCGAGCGAATAAGCCGCGAGGGATAACTAATCTAAACTGAGTGTCTAGACTAAAAATACTTGCTAGAAAAGTCGCTCCTTAATAATATAAAGAAAGTACGTAAAATTGAGCTGGGAACTCAAGGCCTTAAAAAATTGTAAAATTTAAAATTACACCATTCGTGTTGTTTGCTCGGCTCTTGGCACCTGCTACAAGAAATTCAAGAGAATTGATAGCAAGGATACCTCGAATTGAACGCACACCATGAATAAAATGCACGACCGCACAAAGAAAGTGCGCTGCTTGCTCGCCTCTTGGGACCTGCTACAAAAAATTCAAGAGAATTGATAGCAAGGATGCCTCGATTTGAGCGCACAACACAAATTCCGATGCACGATCGCAGAAGAAAATTTAAATGATTTGGCAAAAGTCGAGCGATGAGTTCCCGCCCAGCACAAGGCATGTAATGTACTGCTTAAGAATATATATATCATATAACAAAAATAATTGATAGTCATAAAAATAAAATGAAACAATAAATGTATAGAAATAAACTTATAAGTAAGATTACAAATAAAATTATAAATGAAATTCCATAATGAAAAGACCTCTGGAGTTTTAAGTAGTCCTAAAACTGGTTCTCCCGATATATAATTTAAAAAATAATATTTAATATTAAAATGAATAAAATTTTAAAAGACAACAGGTGTCTCCGCCCGTCGATTGCCAGTTGTGAGCATCGCAAGAGATTTATGTAAATCGACGAATACTACACTCGTGGCAACCCAAGGCAAAAGAGTCTGTTGAAAATTCTCCGTTCATGAGAGAAAACATTTAATTTATAAAAATCAATTAATTGAAAAAAGAAAAGAAAAATAAAAGATATCGGGAGGCCAGCTCCTCGCACTCTGCAACTTATTAAATTTAAATGTTGATTGTTGTCTTCAAGGTAGTTCCGTGCGGTGAAGTTGGAAAATGGCCGTTAAGATTTTGTTTGAATTTAATGCTGAGTATCAATTCCAGAAAGCTAGCTGCTTTGCAATTTTACTAATACGCAGAATTGACCAATTTTGAGGCAAATTGCCAAAAAAGAGAAAGATTTTTTTTTTTTTTTTTGATGAATATAAACCGCGTGAATTGGGAAAAAAATTATTTTGCTATGTGGCAATGCCACAAGTTATTTGCAAAAAAAAAATAGAAGCTTAAGTCGGCGTTAAGAGTGTTCGTCAAAAAATGTGGCAATTTTCTATGAAAATTTTACTGCCAAGCACTTGTGCGTGAATTCAACGCGTGCTATACTGGCGCGAGAGAATTACTCGCGAAAAATGCGAACGAGCCGCGCGACTATGTGAAAGTCGCCACAGAGGAGTAGATTTCTCCAAGATGGCGACTGAGAATTTTTTTCCGCGAAAAAGCCTTCGTTAGAAGGTTAAGGCTACCTTGGTTGAAGAAGGACGCTGCCTGGTGTGAGTGCTTAGGCGATGCCGCGTCGGAAGCACTCAGCAAGGCTCCGATGCTCCTTTCTCCCTGCTAGTGTGGCCGCGGCGATGTGGCTCCTTCCGAGACGGCGTAGACACAGAGATGAGCGTGGCCTCGCTCAAGTCGTCGATGTAAGGCGGTGTAGAGGTGTCCCTCGTAAGCCGCTGAGAAGGTGTGCACTCACACGTCGAAAAGTGCCGTGAAAGCCGCCGGCCGTGATGCTCCTCCTTTGACTCCTGGAGACGTGAAGTTCGTCGTCGGGGTCACCAGTTGTGGGAGATGATGGTCCACACAGAATATATATTTGTAGGAGAGGAGTAAGGAGAGAGACTAGCCGTAGGTAGTATAAAGAGAAGTGACTTTATTGACTGGAGCTCGGAGTAGGTCTGCCGACTGAAGAGTTATTCGCTTGCTCATCAGCTCGGCTTACAATACATGTACATGGTCGCACTTATATGCGTTCGCGTGTATAGTCGCGTCTTGTGGCGCTTCGGTCGCTACATGCTAAATCGTAGTCATGCTTCGCCCAGGTGAGGCTAGCGCCCACAACACCTATTAAGTAATTTCTAGTTACTTTGGTTTCCTTACGTTGAAACTAAGTAGAAAAAAATTCGAAAATTTTAAATCGGTTACAAAAGTGAAAAGTGAAAAGTGAAAAGTAGAAGCAAGTGCCAGTACCAGTGCCAGTTAATATATTCTTTTTACTTAAATTTTATTTCAGATATTATCAAACCTTATTTTCTCGTATTATTAAATTTCGTAAGTTAGAAAAAGATACTAAAAAATAAAAAATATATACATATTAAAAATATAAATTATCTTTAATATTTTTAATTTAATTTCGAAGAAAAATGGAAGAAATTGATGCCTTCTTGAGAGAACAAGATGGGAATGAAGGTAATCTAACAATATATAACAAAATATTATTTAATTATTTAATTATATAACAAAAACTTAAAGTAAATTTTGAATAATTGCACATATTTTGCAATATGTATTTACACTTTTTAGTGCCATTTTAGTCTCGTCTTGACGAAAGTAATCTTATGCATAAGACTACCCTACTAAAAATACCCATCTGGTCCCCCACATGGTATCCCACGTGGAATCCCACATGGAATCCCAGGTGGGGTTCGCATGGGATCCCAGGTAAAAAATTGATATGGGTTCCTATATGGGATACCTCATGGGATCCCACATGTTGCCCATATGTATCCTCCAGATTAATTCACATTTTTGTTATAAAAGTTAATTAGATTTAATTATTAGAATAATAAACTAATTAATGTAACAAAAAAAAAGAAAAAAGTGGATCATACCAGAATTTGAACCTGCTACCTTCACATTACCAGACTCTTACTTTACCATTCGACCACAGTAGCTTCTGACCACTGCAGATAATTCTGATATATATGAACTCTGTATGAATAGTTGTACATAGAAAATAGTTCTGTAAGTAGTAGTATATATATATATATTCTAAGTAGAAACTATGTTAAGAATAAAAACAGGTCCTGAATATTATTTATAAAATATATTGGTGAAAGCTGAATCTATGTATAGTTTTTTATAGAAATCAGATACAATAGAATTCTTATATTAATATTATTAC
>UELU01147624.1:8262-28365 GCA_900490025.1 Megastigmus dorsalis
GTTTAATGTAACTATAAATAATGAAAAACTAAAAAGAATAGAAAAATGTAAATATCTTGGAGTTATTTTTGACGATAATCTAAAATGGGATGAGCATATTAATTATATAATTAAAAGAACAAAATATTTAATTTTTGTCTTTTATAAATTAGCTAAAATTATGCAGGCTGAAACCATAAAAATGATTTATTATGCGCTATTTCACAGTGTTATGAGTTATGGAATACTAGCTTGGGGTGGAGCTTATAAAAATAAATTATCACTGCTTCAAAAGGTTCAAAATAAAGTATTAAAAATAATATCCAAAAACAAATTTAAACAAAGAATTCCACTGAATCTTGAGCAACTCTTTGCATTTCAAAGTATTAAAAAAGAATATAATATCCTTAAAGATATATTTATATTAAGTCAAGTAGTAAAACTAGAAACAAAGCAATACAATTGCCAAAAATGTATAAAACTGTAAGTGAAAAAAGCTGTATAGTTAAAGCTATAAAGTTCTTTAATATATTGCCAAACGAGCTTAAAACTTTAGATATAGATAAAAAATTATCTTGTAATAAGCTAATAGAGTGGATTAGGAAAAATGGTTGGTAGGAATTGAAATTAAATAGTATAAATTTCTAATTAAAATTGCCATTTTTTTATTTTGACTGATAATTAAATTAATTATTGAATAAAAATATAAATAATATTAAAAATTGAAAATATACGAAATGTTATGACAAAATTGTCTTTTTTTAGGTATGTAAGTGTTTTACACTATCTCTGTTTTGTTTAAACGGAGATAGTCGTAATTTACTTACCAAAGAGTTAGCTTTTTAGTTTTTTTTTTAGTTTTTAAGTATTTGTATGCCGGACCAGCTTACAGGAATTTGCTTTCCTCTGCTGGATTACCTTTTTGTAATGTAATGTATTTACTCTGGTTAAATAAATAAAATAAAATAAAAAATATATATATATATAATGTTCGCCTGCGGCGCCCGCTTCTGTTTATAAGAAAATAATTATCAAAAAACAAAAAAAAAAAATTTTTTTTGTCCACAGAAGTACCATTCTATGTATGAACAATTCACGACTTGTGCGCCAGTCCGCATAAGTACACTTTTGTCTGCATAAGTCACGTTTCAATTGGAAAATGTCCGCATAAGTTACGATACATGCAATTATATATATATATAACCAACAAGAAAATCATTTCGATATTCAAGTTATACAGCGTACGTGTCAAACAGTTCGACTTTGATAGGCTGTAGCTCCTAAACTAAGAACTTTCGGGCTTTGAGCCCATGGAGACTTTTGTTTCACGTGTTAAGAACTATCATTTCCCACAGTTACAAAAAAATTAACCGAAAGTCATTTCCTGTAAGGATTCTGCGGAGTCCTTTAATTGAGTTAAGTGTTGACATTAGTTCTTGACGTATTTCACTCATAGGTACATTCGGCCTGACAAGTTTGCAGAGCCGCACTCGTTTGCTTGGGGTTCTCCACGTTACCAAGTCATCAAATAATTGAATCACGTATCAACATAAAGTCTCAGAATTTTTAGTCTGTCAAGCTGGCGTCTGTTAAAGTATAACGTTTAGTCTCTGCTAAGTACTAAAATACTCTCTTAACCATGGCCCATTCAAAACAGTCAGATTTACTTAGTGCCTGCTTAATAAATTGGTCGCATAAGCCTGTGGCTTCACGATACTGTCTATTCGATATTGTTTCACTCGTATAATCGCTCTCCTCTCTATTTTTCCTGTCTTTGTTATTTACTTGAGATGACACCATAGGTGTTACATCTAGTTTAGTTTTATCGAAACCGAATCTATAACATTTCTTCAATTAGCTTTTCTTGGCTTATACGCAAGGTTTTATATTTAAAAATACCGTTCAATTTTAATGCCTTTGAGGTTCTCCTAAATATTTAGTTTTGAATTCTTTTCTCAAACTGTCTTTTATCTCATTCAAGTCTTTAATTTCTTGTCCCGCTATTAATATATCATCCACGTACAAAAGCACTATCGCAACGCCTGACTGCGTTGATTTAATAAACAAGCAAGGATCTAGATCATTTGTCTCATATCCTAGTCTGTTCATTGTATTTAAAAAATTCTCGTTCCATTTCTTTAGACTAATTTATAAACCGTTTACGTTTAAGCACTCACCTTGTACCTATAGTTTAAACTCGTTTATTCTTTAATGCATTTAACTCTTCCGAAATAGCTTGATTCCAATTTTCACTTTCCTGTAAACTCATAGCCTCTCGGTAGGTTTGAAGATCATCCTGCATCTTAGCTAAAAGTGCATGATATTTAATATCGTTAGTCTCTCTATCAAAATCTACATCCATTGCTTCATCTTGCAATGTAAATAAGATTTTCGCGCCTTTATTCGTTTTTCAAGGTCTACCTCTCTTTTTCTTAATTTCATTCACCTCAGAAACTCCTGTTTCTATGCTCTTTGTACCTTTAGTCTTATCAATTTCTTTAACCCCATTTACATCGTTAAATTCCAATCGAATATTATCCTGTTTATTATAAAAGTCTTTATAGAGGAGTTATATCGGCCGCTGCCTGAATGATATTCTGCTTGCTGGCCAGAAACTGCAGAACGACCTCGCTACCGTGGTTACTCGATGGAGGCGGTGGAAGGTGGCCTTCTGCACCGACGTTAAGATGATGTTCAGGCAGATCCGGGTTAATCCGTCCTCAATACACCTCCAACGGGTGTTGTGGAGCCCATCAGCAGAGGAACCCCCGACCCACTACGTATTATTGACGGTTACGTACGGGGAAAGTTGTGCCCCGTTCCTCTATCTACGCACACTTCAGCAGCTCTGCCGGGATCACGGCTCCGACTTCCCCGAGGCCGTCAAGATGATCGAGCAGGAACTGTACGTTGATGACTTCGTCAGCGGGGCTGACACCGAGAGGGAAGCTCGCCGCCGTCGTGACCAGCTCATTCTGCTACTAGGGGCAAGCGGCTTCCCACTCAAGAAATGGGTTTCCAACACGCCCGGCTTGCTGAACGACCTGCCTGTTGAGGATCGTCTCCGCCCCAATTGGGTCAATCTAGCCACCGACGGACCAGTCAACGAACTTGGGCTCTCGTGGGATCCAGTCTCCGATTGCATCAGGTTCACACCTCCGTCACCCGCAGGACCCTGCACCCGGCCTACGAAACGCCGGGTCTTGGCCGAAATGGCCCGGTTGTTCGATCCAGCCGACTGGCTCGCTCCCTTGGTCATTACGGCCAAGCTTCTGATGCAGGACCTCTGGCGGGCCAAGCTTAACTGGGACGAGAACCTGCCACGATCGATGGAACTGCGGTGGAGCACGTTCCAGTCAGATCTGAAGAACATCTCGGGTATTACGATCTCCCGCTGGTTCGGTTGGTCCGCGGCTGGACGCGTACAACTCCATGCCTTTGCCGATGCGAGCTTGCGCGCTATGGCTGCCGCCGCGTACCTACGAGTTGAGGACAACTCCGGAGGAGTCATGGTCAGATTGATCTCAGCCAAGACCAAGGTCGCACCCATCAGAGGCATGACGCCGCCCTCTCCACGGATGACGATACCCCGGCTGGAACTGCGGGCCATCCTTCTGACCGCTCGGCTCCTTGACTCGGTCGGCAAGGCTCTGGACGTCCCGGCAAACTACTGCCACATATGGAGCGACTCTCAGGTTGCTCTGCATTGGCTCGATTCGACCGGCCCGATCGGTAACAACATCGTCGATAACTACGTAGCTCATATGCAGGATGTGTCCCCTCACGTGACCAGACGCTACGTCCCAACCGGTGAAAATCCTGCGGACCTAGCGACCCACGGTACCACGGCTGCTTCATTGACCGGTAACTCGAAGTGGTGGGGCGGACCTGCGTGGCTCAGGGGGCCTCCTGGCCTTTGGCCAATAGACTCAGGCACTCCTCGGGATATACCGTTCGTCGCGCCAGCGCGACCCCCGACCACCACCTGCGTCACTCAAGCCGTGGAAGTTGACCTGCTGGGGAGATTCTCCGATCTTACGAGGTTACTCCGGACTATTGCTCGATGCCGGCGCCTTGCTCGATCACAGGCTCGTCCGCAGCCGCTACCTCCGCCAATGGCCCACATCGGTGCATCGGAACTCCAACAGACCTTCCTCACGTGCGCTCGCCTCAGCCAGAGCCAGGATTACAGGGCGGAACTTCAAGCGCTGCGAGGAGGCCTACCGGTCAGCTCTACAAGTCCGGTACGGGGTCTGGACCCCTTCGTCGACGACGCGGGTACGCTTCGAGTTGGCGACCGACTGCGGCATGCCCCCCTCCCCTTCGAAGAAATGCAACCGGTCATTCTAGCTGGTCGTGGCCACCTCGCCAAACTCGTCAACGGCTGGGCCCATCTAAGAGCCTTGCATGGCGGCTTCAGGCTGACGCATGTCTACGTCATACAAAGGGCCTGGCTTGTGAAAGGCGATTCTGCAATCTGTGCTCACCTTCGCCAATGCACGACTTGTGCCAAGACAAACGCCCGGCCCTGACATCAAGGAATGGCGCCACTTCCTCCCGGGAGGGTTACCCCTACCAGGCCGTTCGCCAGGACCGGGGTGGACTACGCAGGGCCATTCCAGGTGTTGCGTTCGCGAGGCCGAGGGGTCTCCTCGTTCAAGAGTTATGTCGCTGTTTTCGTCTGTCTCAGTACCAAGGCTATACACCTGGAGCTCGTTGGAGATCTGACGACCCGGGCCTTTCTCGGAGCCCTGACGCGCTTTTGCGGACGCCGCGGCCGTCCTAGCGAGTTATGGAGCGACAACGCTACCAACTTCAGAGGGGCAGACCTCGAGCTCAGGCGTCTACTCAGTGCGTCCGAACTCAATTGGGACCGGGTGGCCGGGTCCTTGGCTAACGACGGGATCAAGTGGAGCTTCATCCCTCCCCGCGCTCCACACTTCGGCGGCCTTTGGGAGGCCGGGGTCAAATCAATGAAGACCCATCTGCGCAAGGTCGTGGGGGACAGGCGTCTCACATGCGAGGAATTTGCTACCCTGCTCACGAAGGTGGAGAGGGTCCTCAACTGCCGGCCGCTCGGCCCCCTTTCAGGGCAACCCGACGATGTCGACGCCCTCACTCCGGCTCACTTCCTGACCGGCGGACCACTATCTTCAATCCCTCAACCAGTCGACCCTGATCTCAACCTCGACCGACAGAACCACTGGGATCTGGTTCAGAGAGCCCGAGATCACATCTGGAAGCGCTGGAGTCGGGAGTACCTGCACACCCTGCAACAGCGCGCCAAGTGGACGCGGAGACGCGAAAACCTAAGAGTTGGAGCCTTGGTCCTTCTCCTTGACGCGAGCCTCCTGCGACCGGACGGGCGATGGCCACTCGGACGGGTTCTTCAAACTTTCCCGGGCCCCGACGGCTTAGTCAGAGTGGCCCGAGTCAGGACCGCAACCGGAGAGTACACCCGCCCCATCACCAAAATGACCCTTCTACCGGTCGATCCTCCCGATGCCCAACCGCCCCGTGCTGGATCAGCACATTAGTTCGTTCCGGGAACGAGGCGGGCGGGTAATGTGTATTCGAATTTCCCACCTGGACCATGCTAGCCCGCGCATGGCGGGCGGCGCTGTAGTCACGCCACCGGATAGGAGCGGAGCGGAGAAGCGGCGGCAGCTTTGTGCTGGCGGGCTCACTCTCCGACGAACAACGGCCTCGAGCAAATGATCGGACTCTGGCTCCTTCAACCACAGTTGGCATCAGGATCGCCCGGACAACGACGCGTGTACCAGCCCACGCGACACATCGACCAGCAGTTTCCTGTTGTATCGCTACGTTTTTCTGTATGTTAGTTCTTGGTTTATCGCAGTGAGTACAACACAATAAAAACTCTTTTGGTTTTGTGCCTAGCGGCACCCCCTGAGAAGAGGTGTAGATTTATTTCTCCCGATCCCCGTAATCTCCCCTCCCCGCAATTCATAATATCTGGCTTCGCGCTTGACCAAAACCTCTGGTCATAGGCAAGGTCCTATCGTCCTTCTCTTTGCCTTCTTGCTTTGGACCTTTCTCCTCGAATACGTGTTGGGACTCACTCGTGCTCGCTTTCTTACCCGATAATTCTGCCGCTATATGGTTGCTCAGGGTGTTAAACCCATAGCAGAAAATCTGCCCCTGGCTAGAGTAGTTTTTGCTTATATGTCCACTATGCCAAGTGAGTATTACCTTAGCCCCGCTTGTTATTGTCCATCTAGTGAATAGGATAGCTCTGACTGGCTCGTGTCGTGCCTGTATTGATTCAACCTGTAAAATATAATTATTTAATTGAAGAAAAGACATTTCTTTTCCAGTCGATTCTCTGCATACGCAGTCAACGACATTTATATCAGGCATCACTTCTATCACAGGCTGCAGGAAAATATCGCGTTTTTTTTCCAGCTAATTTTCCAACATTCGGTATGCTTTCAAATACTCTAATCTTTTCATTGGATTTATTACAAAAATCGGTTATGTTTTCCTTTTGAGAACAATATTTATAAATATATAAATCTCGCCTCGCAGATATAGTTGTTGTTCTGATCTCTAATCGTTTAGACTCTCTTAGCTGTTCTAGAATTTCTTTCGGTTCCTTTAAGTCTACAAATTTTGAGTAATCATTCATATCTATATGATTTATAATTATATCTCGAACTCGGCTTCTGTCTTCCGCGAGTTTACTTTCTGATACATTCTTTATCTTTTCCAGATTTAGAATATAATCTAATTATCTTGTTTTCAATTCAGAGGTTAGAAAATCCTTAAACATTTCATATTTATAACTTTTCGTTAATTTATACGTTCGGTTAACGCCTGATTTTTTATTTAAAACTTCAATTTGAATTTTCTCGGTTAAATTAGCTTAGGAATTTATATTCACCTCTGTCTTTTGCGAATCTTTTAAGATAACCTCTACTTTACTTTCTATTATATGCTTGAGCATACATTTCTTACTTACATTTTCTCTCGAGTCACCTCTCATAGAAGAGCATAATGCCTTTAGACTTCCGGGTAACTCACCGTCTTCCAAAGATGATCTATGGGACAATGCGGTGCTTGTAAGAGTCTCCTGTTCTGCCTCTTCTGGGTTTTTCCCCAGGTATGGCAGCTTAGCTATCAGATCCTCAAGTGAGAATCTGTTCTCTCTCTAGTGTCTCATCACTTCTCGACTAGTTATCTCCAAGCTCGTTAACAAAGTCCTCTCTCAGGAGGAGCACATCGCTCGTGACTCGAGGTCCCATCTTCCTTTTGCTCACATGCTCGCTGTCATTAATATCAGAAATCTTGGTGAAGCCAGACACTAGCACTCTCGTCGGTCTCAGTCGTCTCTATTATACAGCTAGATTTCTCGTTCTCAATGGACCTTACACTAAGAGGCTGGATCAGTATTGAGACTGCCAGCAGGTTTCCAATATTGCCTATCATCTGCTCCATTAATTCCTTGTTTTGCGCAGCCTGTTCATCCAAGAAGGCTGTCTTTCTAAGAGCCTGAATCAGGCCTCCCAATAGCTTGTTCTCCTGTTCTGCCATTAACCTTTTGACATTGTCCAGGGAAACGCTTTCTTTTCCTCTCCGTGCAGCTATTTGGTCAAACACAGTTTCCGCTACTACCTCGGGGAACTTCGTCTTTAGTGAGAAGTAGAACACCTGATCCTTCTTGGGCCAGTAGGTTTCCAAATACTCCTTCTCTGCTTCAGAGAGATTGTGGTCACATCTGACAAGAGATAGTAGATAGTAGATTTTGGGCTGCAGAAATTATGACGTGATAAGTGCTAAACCCTGTTACAAGTGTGGTAGGGTTGGATACAGTGCCAATATGTGCACTAATCCAATAAAAAGTTAAAATGTGCAGGAGATCACAGTACTAGAGACTGTGTAGACACGCAAACCAATAGATGTATAAATTGTTGTTTCAGCAACAATAAATTTGAATCAAAATATCAGATAGACTACGTAGCTGTAGATAGCATAAAGTGTGAAATCTTAAAAGCTAAAGTAAGAAATGCCATCAGTTCAATCAATTATCAAGTGAATCCAGATGTACCAAGATACTTAGGTAAGGTAGAAATCTTTAGGAATAAGCAACAAGAGATAACTGGGACATCTAACTTGCCGATAATTGCGGCTTACGGAGGCAGCAATGTATCTATTACGTTGTCAACAAAAGGAAGACTGAACAGCGGGGCATCAACTAGAAGTTCCACAAGAGGATGACTGAACAGCGGGGCATCAACTAGAAGTTCCACAAGAGGAAGACTAGATAGCGAATCATCAAAAAGTATAAAATTGTAATTTTAAATAATACCGAAATTTTAAGTAAAGAACGTGATTGTGAAGACTTCGAAAGTCTTAACAATTGCTGTTTCGAAATGAAAAATTTACTCTTATATGCAAATATAAGAAGTTTAAATTCCAATTTCGAAAAACTGTAATTATTTGTTGAGAATTTGGAGATTAAACCTTTGATAATAATATGCTCTGAGTCTTGGAACTTAGAATATTATAAATGTTTTAATTTAAAAAACTATAAAATGTATTACAACGATAGTCACATTAACAAATCGGATGGAGTAGTTGTTTACATTCAAGAAAATATCATAGAAACTACTAACGTTGTGATACGTAATAGGCTAAGTATCGTCAATACCAAATTAAAAGTGGATGATAATAAAAATTTTGAAATCTCGGGTACAAAATATACAGATCGCATGACTTACCTGTTACTGAATTCATAATGAGTCTAGAAGGTTTTTTCAAAATTAAAAAAAATGTCAAAAATCACTGTGTAGTAGATGACTTCAATATAGATATAATTGGACAAGATATTATCAATTTAGAATTTGTAAGTAACTTTCAAAGAGAGGATATAGACCATACTTTATTGATATAACAAGACCATCAGAAAATAATTCAAAAGGAACTTGTATAGATAATTTTTTTATCAAAACTGACTACTATAATATTAAATCAAACTTTTACAGATCCACTTTTTATTAGTATAGATAACTTTAAGCCGGAGCTTTTTAATAAGGAGAGACAAAATAAAATAAATTGCAAATATCTTAAAGAAATAGCAAGCACTAAAAACTGGAACATATTTAAGAATGAGAGAGATCCAAACATAGCAATTGATTCAATTATTAACGAAATTCAAATATGCACTAACTTGGCTATAACAAACAGTACAAAATATAATCAAATATCAAAAAAGAAACCTAGAAAAACTATATAAGTTATGGAAAAGCAATCCAAGCAATGAAATTTTAAAAAAATACTTTAAAATATATGAAAAAATTATGAATAAAGTAATGAAAGATGCCAAATTTAAACATGACAAAGAAAAATTTGAAGCATGTAAACCAAACACCAAACAGCTATGGAACCATATAAATCAAAAACTAGATAGGAAAAATAAACCAAATACAAATATTGAATTTATAAAAGACGAAAATGGCAAAACAATACATGAAACAATGGTAATGGCTAGCTATATGAACAAATATTTTAGTGAAATAGGTGAAAAACTAAGCAAAAGTATTATTAACAACACTAACGAAAAAATTAGACTACCTCCTATGAACAACAAAACTATTTTCCTAAAAACCTATCAATCCGAATGAAATGAAGAAAACCATTAATGATATGAAAGATAACTCAGGAGGAGTAGACAATATAAGTACTAAAGTACTGAAAACATTGTCTGAAAGTATAACTGATACTTTGTCTAGTATTTTCAATCTATGTATCGAAAAATCAATATGGCCTGAAGCCTTAAAGAAAGCTGAGATTATACCAATATATAAAGCAAATGATATGTTTGAGGTTTCAAATTACAGACCTATATCTCTGATATCAAACCTTGCAAAAATTTTTGAAAAATAATATAAGATAGATTATATAATTTCGTATCGGAATGTAAAATAATCAACCCACAACAATTTGGGTTTACAAAAAACAAGGGTACTAAAGATGCTTTAAGATTCTTAACTAATATAATATACAACAAACTAGACAAAAGCAAACCTATAATTGTCGCTTTTATAGATTTAGCCAAGGCGTTTGATACAGTAGATCATGAAATATTACTGGATAAAATATACAGCTATGACATAAGAGTCAATGCGTATGACTTACTGAAAAGTTATTTAACAGATAAAATACAGGTTGTTAAAATTCTACTAGTGATAGTTATAAGTTAACAACGAGTGTACCACAAGGTACTATTCTAGGACCGCTACTATTTCTTATTAATGTAAATGATATACCAAATAACCTGCCTAACGGGTCTGTTCTATCGCATGCTGATGACACTGCATTAATATCAACAGAAAATACGTGGAAAAATACACAAAAAGAGATCAACAGACTATAAGATTTTGTTAATTTATGGTTGATGTTAAATAAATTATCCTTAAATGTTAAATAAATTATCCTTAAATGTGAAATAAATTATCCTTAAATACATGCCTTTTGGTAATTACTGTAATAGTGTGCCACTAGACTTAAATACAAGAATTTATGATAAGGCAATATGTAGAGTCGAAAGCTACAAATATCTAGGGATAACGTTAAACTACAATGTTAAATGGAATAAACATCTAGATAGTATAATCAAACAATCTAAATATTTACCTTTCGTTTTCTACAAATTGGCCAAAATTATGGATACAAAAACCTTAACTATAGTATACTACGCTTTATTTCACAGTGTGATAAATTATGGAATAATAGCCTGGGGAGGATTATATAGAAATGGCCTAAGACCTCTACAAGTTCTGCAAAATAAAATATTAAAAACTGTACATAAAAACAAATTTATTGTAAATGAAAGACCATTAAATATAGAACAATTATTTTTATTTGAAGCGTTAAGCTATCACTACAAAGAACTAAAACATATATATTTATTAAAACTCGTGTTGTGATATATTTACACCACACGAACAATACAAGAAATAAAATAATTCAATTGCCAAAAATAAGGAAAACAATAAGCAATAAAAACAGTTATATATCAGCGATTAGAACTTACAATTCCTTACCAAATGAATTTAAAAATATGACAAACAGCGAACATATTTTAAAAAACAGGTCAAAAGATGGATTAATAAGTATAGATAAGAAAATCTCAAAATGTGCAATTACACGACTGTTTTTCTATGCGGCTAAAGTTAACTTTGTGAAATACTTAGTATATAAGTTAGTATGTAAGTTTTTTGTATACCAGTCCCACGCTCAGGCAATTCTATTTGCCTATAGTAGAATTACAATGTAATATTCTAATTTAAATAAAAAAGAAAAATAAATATATACTATATATACATATATATTATGCATACACTCGTAGTTACACAGTCGCACTGTCAAGGTGACCATTTCACACCTTGCGGTCCCTTGTCGTCTGTTCGCCTCGGTTATAGTTTCAATCCAACCCTTACAATCCAACATTCTTACCTCTCGTACGGAGCCCCGAGAATTAGTTACCGATTGTCTTGTACGGAGAGTTACACACGTGTGGATCTTTCTTGCATCGTCTTGTCATAAAGTCCTACAGACTCCACTCGTACTGTCTTTCTGTCTTACACTCTAACTGGCTCACATTCGTACTGTCTTACCCTCATGTAGTCTTCCACTCGTACTGTCTTATACTCGTACAGTCTTACACTCGTATAGCCTTGCTGGCCTTACTGTCTTTTTGGCTTTATTATCTGACTGTAGTGGTGGCCGAACACACTGATGGTGTTTCCACGCGTCAAAGGAATGTGAGCTAGGCTCTTCAGTTCGATCTATCGTTCCTTTGTCGCCGTAAGAAAAAAAAACTCACGGACATTCGCGTCATTGCTATTTTTGCACAGGAAAACTCCTGCTAGACCCGTCACCTCTTGGGTTAGAGGTTTCGCAGAGAAATAAAATATCACAACACGAGTTTTAATAAATTAACGTTTGTAAAGCGTTTGTATAATACCAGTCGTCACGCGTCTATACCATACGGAGGTTCGGAAAACAGTGGCAGTGGCGCAGACGGTTGTCTTACACATATACATATATAGGCGCTCGCTCACATTCATTTCAACCAAAACATTTATGAATCTCAATCGTGTACTGTAGATCAGCAAATTGTAATAGGTAACAAATTACTTATTTTAAAAGTCTTTAGAACTTTTTTCTCTCTTCTCAAGTTAACAAGCAGTACAACTTTCACCTGGAAGCATTCTTTCCATCCCTGCTCCACTAATCTAAGTTAGACTGATTTCAGGAACATAAAGGAACTAAAGCGCCGCTTATGATTTCAGGGCTTCAAACATCTCGGAGGAGTTATACTATATAACGCAATCTGACTGTCTCCCAAGCATGATTGTCGAAGAGATATCTTCGCTTTTAGCGTCAAATACGGACTGGAAATTAATACAGCGCGTTAATCTAAGTTAATTTTTAGCGAAGGGGAAAATGCTCTAAGAGGTATGGAAAATCCTAAATAACGCATTCATCAAGACTTGCAACCACCACATGTAACTAGAAAATCTGAAGAACAAATAAATGAATCAACTCGAGATGCAAGTGGAATTCAACATACAGAGAAGACGCAGATCTCTCCTGAGATTCGTAGGACATATCAGTAAATATTTATTCGGCACTATGGATAAAGAATCTAACTTAGGAATTCAAAGGCTGTTGATAGCCGAAGTAAACGACACACGAAAAATCGTGCAACTCCTCGCCAACCAGACTAAATTAGTCTAAGCTAAGGCAAAAATAATGCTAAAATCGTGAAGCTTGAAGAAACTCTATAACAGCTCTCTCTTCGCGTGTACGCTTGTAACGAGTCTCTCGAATTAGTTGATGGCATTAACCTTTTAGCGGAAAATATGTTACAGCATAAGCTTGACACAAATCTTCTCATGGAAGCAATACTTTTCGCGTCCAAAGGCACCACTCACCCCTGCTTCCTCTAGCCTCATCTTCTCAGGAATACAGAAACATCGGTAAAGAAATTCAGCAACTGTCGTGAAATTTCGAACCATAATAGATGGAACGGCCATGATGTCAATAAACAAAATATCGGAGATCACAATATTATTCTACAATAACAACCTCATTCACGTCATAACAGTCCCTTTATTAAATATAGCGGACTATAAGTTATTCAAAGCTTTTTCTGTACCCGTAAGAGAAAATATCAACCACAATACCGCTCTGTTGGCATACATTTGACCAAAGCAACACTTCATCGCCCTAGGTTTAAAGCCAAACACGCATTTTTCAATAATCAAAACGAGGTAAACAAATGTAAAAAACTCAATAGAAGATTAATTTGCAAAGAAACGCAACCAGTCATAGAAATGCCAAGTAATGCTCCCGCAAAATTAGCACAGCAACCTATAACTTGTACAATTGAGTGAAGCTTACTGGATGCAGCTTTACGAAACTAATTTATGGATAATTTCTACCATCGCAACCGAATGGATCTTCATCCAGTGTCAAAAAACCAAGCATAGAGCAGAATCTGTTAAAGATCCAGGTCCTTTAAAATTACATGCGGGATGTATAGCATTCACACCAAGTGCCAGATTTTACGGCAATGCATGAAATCTCACAGAACGTGACAGCAACTGTGCTTCAAGACCTTGCTCTGAACGTTCAAAAAATATTAAATAGCACAGGAAACGATCCCAAAACGATTCAGCACATATGCTATGCAATAAAAGCCGTTCCAGGTGCTGACACCCTCAAGCCTGTCTCGGACCTCAGGGAAATAATCAAAAAGGTTCGAACGCTAAGCGAATACAAGAATGTACACGATAGAGAGTGTCATTTCTGGAAAAACAAATCCCTATAGTGGGTACTGCATTTATTGCCGCACTGATTCTCGTGGCAGTCATCTGGAGGCTTGTCTCCCAGAAAGTATGCAGATTAATTTCATCAGACACCTCCCGTCACGGCAGCAACCGGTATAAGGACACCTACGAACAAGACAAGTCTCCCATACCGCTCAGACCTCTACAGGCACCTAGCCTACACAAATACCACAATTTGATATAAGCAACCTAACTCTATATACGGCTGCAATGCGCAGCTCTAATCACCGACGAAATCAGTCACCAGTTAGCGCGAACCAAGTACACCAATAAGGAAAACTCAAAAAAAAATGTAATAATATTTTGTACCGTTTTAATACTATTGTAATCATTCATATTAATTGTGATATATATACTGTATTTGGATTCTGTAATTTGTATTAGTACAAAAAAAAATATTTTCTATGTGAAAAGGAGAGAGAACAAACCAAACAAAAGAAACTGTAATACGAGTCAATCCAATACCCACCCAAACAGCGATACAATCATATGTTAAATACTCCAAAGAACACCACAAACCTTTAAGATTATCATATAAGATTTTACATCGTAGCATATCATCATCATGCACAAAAATATAAAGCCAATGGAAGCAAGGTAAAAGGCAGCAGTATTTTAACGTTTTCCTTCATACAAAAAAAGGAATTAAATATATCTTATACTAATATAATAAAGCGACAGCGTTTGTTTGTATGGTTATAAAAATCTAAAAAACTACTTAACCGATTACAAAAAAATTTTGATATGATACATTTTTGGCATCGTGGATTAACATAGGATAGGTTTTGTATTAAAATATACCATAAATTATGAAAAAAAGAATCAGGGACTACTTTACATGCGCGTAGCGTATAGCGTATAATGTAGGGAAACAAAGGCGTGCGGCAGTCGCCGGCGGAGTACTCGTGCATTTACGCGCCGCTGTGTGGGGAAGCAGAGTCGCGCGTCTGCCACCAGGCAACGACGAACAGCTTTGCCTAAGCATTGGTCGCCGAGGATATAAGTAGGAGCGTGAAACCCGCTGTCGAGCAATTCATTTTTGAGTAAAAATTTTTTTGCGCTATATTTTGAATGTTTCTTGGTGAATATTCTTAATGACTGTTTTATTTTGAAAATATTATTTTATTTATGGGCATTGTTTAAAAATGCCTAAAACAAATTTTTGAAACTTTATTCGTCCACAATCTTTTCAGTGGTTGGTAATATAGCAATAATAACACCTAGGAAAACGTCAGCATTTAAAGTAAATAATACTATTTTAGAAAAGTTAGAAAGAGAATTCAAAGAATATAGATCTATTATCACAGTTTTAAAGACTAAAGACGTAGTAAATTATCCACCAGAATTTTTAAATTCTCTTGATCCAGCAGGTTTCCCTCCGCATCGACTTTACATCAAAATAGGAGCTCCTATTATTCTATTAAGAAATCTTACCCCCTAATTTATACAGTGGTATCAGGTTACAAATCAAAATTAAGCGAAATAATATTATAGAAACTACTATTCTCATAGGCCCTTCAAAGGGTGAAATAGCACTGTGGGAGCGTGGCTCCCGGAAGTTGTTATAGAGTTGGAGAGTAAAGAATAAGACTCGTTTAAGGTTGTAGAGAGTTTATTTTGGAAGGTCGGTCGGAGCTAGTCTGTCGGACTAGAGAGACAGTGCTCAGCACATTGGCTCGGTTTCGGCATGCCGCCTGCGCAAAGGCGATTACATGTGTACTCGCTCACTTACTTGGTACGCCAGTGGCGCTACTCGCTTGATCGGGTGAGGTTATTTCCCACATCAATCCCCCCTCAATTTAAATATTGCTGTGTTGCAATTATAATGCTGTGGTAAATGATAACATTGACTAATTAATTGTTGTTTCATTATATTGCATTATAAAATTTTTATGCAACTCAGGTACATTAATACGAAGTAACATTGATAACATCCTTAATAGAGAAAGACCGGATCAGCTAATGCCCCTGAGAGACCGCAGCCTCCTTTTGCACTCCGGATTGCCTACTATAATTTCAAAAGTTTTTGGAGGTCCGCCATCCGCATGGGCCACCATTCACCGATGGTGATACTAGAACAATAAAATTGTTGTGCATCGTCCAGCATCCTGTCATATTCCCGAACCGTTTGTTAGCACCTATGAACGGCGTCAAACTCTATCGTTTCTATCCTCGCGAAGGGAGTGCGCCACCCCTCCAGTGCAATGACTAACGCCAATATGTCATCATCGTTCAAAAAGGGATTAATAAAAGCCAACACTGGGTCTAGGCGGAGAGCCCGTAAGCAGGCAGGAGGCGTTTCCTTACAATGGTATACCACCAGTGATGAGCTGGGGTCCTTCCTCTCCTTAAATGGACAAATTTTTACATACCTTATGTCCGCCCCAGAGCCCTCCTTACCTTTAAAATCGATTTTATTAAGTAGCACGTCACACTGCATGAGGGTGGATGACGCAACAGAGTTGCAGGTGACGCGCGCGCTACACCCCTGTACGCGCGCGAACGCCTTGTCAACCTTGAAGTGGGTCTACCCAGAGTCGACCAGCATGCTGTAAATGTTTCTTTTTGAAACCTAATGCATATTATCAACCAGGAGGGTGCAGATAGGCTGGTTTCCTGTGAACAGGACCGGTGATCTGCGGCTGATCACCGCCGGAGCACGCATCGCCGTACGATGAGCTGGACGCGAGTACGCGTTCAGACGCTCGGTTAAAACGGGTAGAAATTCCTCCTTAAATGTGAGGAGGTGAATCTCGACCGTGTGCAGGTGGTGTCGTTCGTTCGAGTCTCCGAGGGTCGCCATGATGGCAATTTGGAGCTGGTCTAATATGGCCTTGATAGCCTCGGAGGCTTTCTCGGCTCTGGTCCACGTGCGTAAAGAAGTCATGGCTTCGAGCAAGCTGGGCCAGAGGGAGCTCTGGAAAATGGATAAGCAAGAATTTTCTTGCATTAGTATAAATGTATTGCTTTTTTCAAGGAGCTGATTATCTCCTCCAGCTTGCTCTCAGAATAATTGTCATTACTCTTACAACGCTTACAATGTAGAGGACGAGTGCGAGGATTTATATACATCGATTAATTCTAGTTTTTTTTCTTTTTAATATATTTGGAACAAATTTCTTTTTCTTTATTTTAGTGATTGTTTGGTCAATGTCATTGCAGTTGCAATCGCGAAAATCTGCACCGGCCCTACTTTGCGAAAATTGCTCTTCGTTCATAATTTCTATGTCGTCAGTTTCGCTCTGTGTCTGTGCGCTGTTCACTAGAGCATCTTCAAAAGTGGTACATTGAGCGAGGAATGTACCAATGTCGCAGTCCTTACCTCCCAGCGACGATCCGCGTGCGAAGCTGCTCTCACGCTCATGTGCTTGTGCAAGAGAGCGCAAGGTCCGTTCGCATTTTCGGATTTTTCGGAATCGCTGGTAACTCGAGCGGGGGAAGTCAATGTGCGTGAACTTAGATTGTTAAATTGAGAATGAATTAAGATGCTTTCTGCGTCGTTAACGAGTTTGCGCGCGATATTTTTAGAGGGCAAGTCCATCTCGGGCAAGAAGAAACGTTGCAGAGCCCTTCCCTCCGCATTAGTGTTGAGGTTAGTGCTTGCGTTTTGTGCAAGATCATTGAATCCTTCTGCCAAATAGTGGCCTGGTTTCAAACATTGCACATTAACGAGTATATGTTTTCTGTTTTTTTCTATGATGTAGGTATAGCCGTCTGAGTGTCGAGATATGATTTTGTGGGGACCTGTGTAATGCTCGGATAATGGGGGTTTGACGGCCCTGACTCTTTCAGAGACCTGAGTACAGCTGATCAAATCCTTAAAAAGGAAAGGCTTCATGGCATTTTTGTGTGTTACCGGTACGGGTTAATCCTTGACATGTATTTTTTAAATTCAGTTTAAAAGGTGTCACCGAGTGTGGTTAAATCACGAAATTCAAGAATGTCGCCCGGTATTGCCAATTTTGTGCCGTACACAAATTCCGCCGGACTGGCGTCTGTGTCCAGGCACACTCTAGTACGTAGCCCTACGAAAACGGTCGTCAGGATTTTAGTGCATTCAGGATTTTGTGCAGGCACATTATCGCTGTTTTTAGCTGTCTGTGCCATCGTTCTATCATACCGTTTGATTCTGGATGTTAGGCCGTCGTACGTGTGCGCTGACTACCGATCATTTCTAATAGTGAGTTAAATAATTGCGACTCGATTTGTCGCCCTTGATCTGCTGTGAGAGTGATTGGTGCGCCAAAGCGTGATACCCAGGTGTCAAAGAATACGCATGCAACGGTTGGTGTTGAGATGTCGACAAAAGGGACTGCCTCTGGCCAACGCGAAAATCTGTCTATCATAGTTAATAGATATTTGCAGCCTTCACTTGGGGGTAAAGGGTCAACGATGTCAATATGCACGTGTACGAATCTCGCATCAGGCACTACGAAGTATGAAGGTAAGAGTTTTTTTTCTCTGGAAATTTTTGAGCGTTAACAATCCATGCAAGTTTTGCACCATTTTTTGATATCTTTACTCATGTTAGGCAATACGTAGTGTTGCCTAATAAGCCGATCCTTTACCCTAGCGGACGGGTATGCATTGTTAATAGGAAATAGATTGAAAATTTTTCGTCTTGATGTCTGGGGAATAAAAGATCTAAAAGTCTTCGTGTAAAAATTACAGTACACAGACACCCGTTCGGGTCCCCAACGTAGTTTGATTAATTTTAAGGGATGGCTTGGGTCCTCCAAAATTGTCTTTAATTCCTCGTCGCCCTGTTGCTCGCGAGAAATTGCCTCAATCGTAAAAAAGGTTGGAAAATGAGATGTGCTAATGGCTGCAAGGGATTTTCCGATAAATGGTTCACCGTTCGATGCCTCATCTTGGCAATTGAAAGTAGTTGTCACGATAGAGGAATCGATACGGGATAAAAATCAGCGACTTGGTTATCTTCACCCCGCAGATAGCAGATTTCAGTATTAAACTGTGCGATGTACGACAGCCTGCGAGCGCGGATGGATGGGCAGTTATCCGGATTTTGCGAGAGTGCATAAATTAAAGGTTTACGATCTGTGTCAGTTTTGAAAGAGCTACCTTCCAAGAAATAATTGAAGTGTTTCAGTGCTTCTTAGATAGCCGTAAGTTCGCGATCATAGGTAGAGTAGCGAGTTTGTGGGGGTGTGAATTTTTTGGAGAAGAATGCCAGTGGCTGCCACTTTCCATTGACAAATTGCTCCAAGGAGGCCCCCATGGCGAAATCCGAAGCATCGGACGTAACGCGCAACTCCGCGTACTCAGACGGGTAAGCTAAATTGACTGTGTTAATGATGTCGCATATTCTCCGTCAGATTTCCATACAATGGGTGTTTTGTCCCTTTTCTAGTTTCCCTTAATTAGTGCGTGTAAGTGTCTGTGAGTTTCGGCTGCCCGATGTGTTGATGACCAAAAATTCGTAAAGACCGAAAGGTGTAATAACTGCCGTTTTGGGCACATCATCGGGGAAAATTGGAATCTGAAGGAATGTACTTTCCAAATCAAGCGCGGAAAATATGGTTTTTCCATATAAATTAGCGGATAAATCATGTATATTGGGTATAGGGCACCTATCTGGAACCGTAACCTCGTTTAACTTACGATAATCTTCGCAGATTCTCCATTCCCCGTTCTTTTTTAATACCATGTGTATTGGAGTTGCCCAAGGACTTTTTGAGGGTCTGCAGATTCCCGATTTACACCATTTTTCAAATTCGTATTTCGCTATCTTGAGTTTTTCAGGGGGTAATTAAGTATTGCTTGATTATTTTTTGTGATTAAACTTACATTTTGGATTGATGTAACTGAATTTTGTTCATAAGAATTTACCGGATTAAAATTATTGCGGGAATCCGTCAATAAGGCTTTTAAATTTTTAATTTCTAACGCAAAGGTCCGTAGTTATTCATAATGATTTTTCTGTATGAGTTTATTTGCATTCGATACCGTTTGTTCCATTTTATCGTAAGTTTCTCAAGGAATAGTTAATGAACTGTTAAAGGCCGTTGGATTCATTTGTAAAAATCTGCGCTAATCGAATTTATGTACAACATCTTTGCTATACACGAGTAGTGCTGTATTTGCTGTAGCTTGAGTATCAGCAGCAGATACTCTATCTGAAATGACATCCGTAGCCTCGCTTGAATTGCTCACGGATAAAGACTGCCTTGGATTATCACCGTTTTGCCCCGCGGTACTCCCCCCCCCCCCCCCCCCCCCCCCC
>UELU01147626.1:0-74639 GCA_900490025.1 Megastigmus dorsalis
TTTGTACACCCTGTGTATTAAATACGCTTGTCGGTTGCTATGTACATATCACACGGTGTAAACAACTACAGCGGCAAGCGACAGAAAATAAAATAAAATAAAATAAAATACAAGGCACATTTTGTAAATGATTATTATATACTTATCGTTATCTTATATAATGTACTATATTAAAAATAAAAAATAAAACGCAGAAAATTAAACATTTTTCTCAAGTTTATTATTCAAGCGAGCAATAATTACTTGATTGGCTAGGTAAAGTATGCCTAACTCTTTTACTCGATTGATCAAGCAAAATTTACTGAACTAGTTCTGTAGATGTTCTATGACCGGCAATCACATCTTGCTTGATGAGTTCAGCTCAAGCTATTCGGTAAATTCAGCTTGAAGGTTCATGAAACTCTGCTTGCGATTTTTTTCCGTGTAATGACTAAAGTTTTTTTTAACTATTGTTTGAAAAATCAGCACGCATTAATTATTCATTCTTTTTTTCTGACGTTTTGTCATAGACTGAACTGTAACTTGACTCCTTTTAAAATGATTATTAATGTATATTATCTTATTCAAAGCAAAGATTAAAAGAGATTTCGAAACCAAAATAACCCAAGTATCGATCATTAAGGGTAAAATCGAATTCATTATCATTGAAGCCATTATAATCATGAATCGAGCCTACACCAAACATTTCCTCAAAACATCCTGAAAGCTTCGCACTCAACTCTTCATATCGCTTTGCATACACACATAAGCCTGAACCAACCGCAATTACACATTGTTCTCCAGTTCGTTTCTATTCTTTTGCTTCCCTTACCCAGACCAAACGTTATTCGCAGTTTTTTATTTTAATTAACCTTGATGCTCCACACACACACATACGCGCGCGCGCACACACTATATATACGCGTCTCAATTTCGCGCAACCATAGTACTTTCTCAGGTCATTAAAGCAAAGAGCTGATTAAGCGCGCCGCGCGTGTACGACTTTATCGTGCGTATGGCCCATTTTTTCCACCTTTTAATGCGAGAGCTCGACTCCATGAATCAACCTTATCGCATCGGTCGCGCTCGCGTTTATATGGAGAGAGAGAGAGAGAGAGAGAGAGAGAGAGAGAGAGAGAGAGGACGAGAGCTGCAGTAGGTGGAAAGATCGTGGAAAGAAAAAAATAATACACCCACGACGCGTTTCGCGCTGCGCTCGTCCTTTATATCGCGGAAAATGTGAAGCGAGGCGAGTGTTGTATATCACTTGAGATGTCGTGGCCGAATCGACGAAAAGGATATACACTTGACATCGTTTATACCGAAGCGTTCGGTCCTTTTTCAGCTCTACCCGTGTTATTAAATACATGTCGTAGACCTTCCGGCGATCGCATGACTTGTCGCGTTTGGATATGTGTCGAACTCGAGATGTTTTATTGCCGAGGTGAAGATTTTTTTTTCTTTATTTTTTTCGAGACGATATTTAGTAAAATCTTTACGAAGGACGATTGGTTTATAGTTTTTTTGCGTAATTTTGATTCGTCTTTCGTTCTATCTTGTTTTGGAGAGACGGAACTCTTTTACCGTAGGAGGATACGAGCAACGTTTTCTCGGTGTCGTGCTTTGAATGTCTCTTTCCTTTATTAAGACATTTGATAGTTGAGCGCATGTCACATTACATTGCTGCATGTACGGCGACTAACGTGTAACTTTAGCTTTATGTACTTTTACTTTTACTTCTACTTTTTCACACGTAAAAATATATGGCTATTAAATGTGTATAATTTGTAGCTTTCGCTCTTTGCTTCTATTTTATCTGCATTTTGATATGTTCCAATTTCAATTTAGTCAAATATATTATTATAAAAAAAACAATCAATCTTGCAAAGTGTTTTACGCTCTGAACGATACAAATAACTGTAAGATGATAAAAGTTGAATAACGGATGAATTTAGTATTCACTCGACCCGACTAGTGATGATAAATTAATAAAAGATGAAACATTACTCGAAACGCTGTATGACTCATCCGGTGTCTCTCGATTTGGTACGAAAAACCTAAGCCTCTCAGCGTCAATCTGCGATCAAGATTATAACAGTCCTGCCATAAAGATGTGACCCGTCGCTCTTACATAATAATATCCAGTTTGCTAAACGTGTTAGAACTAATAACTAACTCGCATTAGCACGTGTTTGAAATTAAAATCGGGCGTTACATTACGGATATTCCCAACGGGACTTCCGCTACGATCAACGCTCAATTTTCACCATTATCAATATTCACAAATTCGAAAGTGGGAAAGTTCTATTCTCAGGCCCAAAAAGAACAACCTGACAAATCGTTACACGATAAATACACTTGGCAATGCATAATCCACCAGGTCTGCCGCGCGCCGGTAATCGAAAGTCAATAAAACTTGTTTTGCGTACATAATTAAATTAATCGCCCGCGCGTTAACGTCGCGTCTCCGTGCCTCCACCCATAAACCGAGCGCTGCAATCTAAATTAGCGAGGCCGTAAAATCGTAACTGCCACCCACTGCTGCCCGCAAGACGATAATCAAACCCATAAAAAAGAAAACACCAGGAACGTCAACGAACCAAACGAATCCGCTGGTCAAGAAGAAAAATAGATTTATTGACGTGTTCGGTGTCATAACCATATAAAGTTCGCGGGGTGCGAAAACGAGCGTAACGGTGTTGGGGCCTCGTCCAGTTGGCGAACGTATACGCCAGGATTAACGGGCACCTGTGCATATACCTTTGATGATCGATCGCGCGCGCAATCGCTGTGGACGAGAGAAACGCGCTTTTAATTGCGGGAAGAGTGGACGGATGGAGGGGGGAAGCAAAAAAGAGGGATACAATCGGAGGCTCGTTAATGGTCCTTTCGCAATTCGGATTTCCGCAATTTCCCGTGCGCCGCGCACTTGTAAACATTCGGTCGGTACGTGATGTCTGCCTGTGTGTAAAAGAGGGTAGGAAGGTTTGATTGAGTGTATTTTATTTGACGAGCGCTGCGGTCGTTACTCTTTCGTTTTTTTTTTTATTCTTTTTTTGTGTTGTGTAGTTTTATTGGGTTATCGTATGCGAGGTCGTTGTGTTGACACTGAAAATATTTTTCGGGGTAACTTTATATACCTGCGCCTTTTTATTGCGTTGTTGCGAGTTCGTATGGCGGTTTCGCTGCTGTATACGAGAAATGCTTCCATACGCGATGACGTAGTTTTATTTACGTAGGCAATTCTCCTCCTTTCAAAACTATTTTAGCGATAATGAAATTTGTATTTAAAAAAAATTTTCGCTGTGTGATTGACCCGTTAATCGTGAATCTGCAGAAAATCTTGATTACTTTATAATCGAATTTCAGATCTATCATTGGAAAAGAAAATTATTTGAACGTTAAAGAATCTCTGAAGATTTCACCCACTTTATCGAAGAGCATTATTTACAATTAATGCAGCACGTAATTACATTTGTTCAACATTTATTGGACTATATATCATTTTTAGGTCTGCCGGCAAGTCGAATATTTCTATTCAATTTAGCGGCCGCTTTTATTTAAGAACTAATTGTGCCAGATTTACAGGCTTTTAAAAGCGAAGCAGCTAAACATCGACCGCGTTGCTATTAACCTCTTTTAAAACGCTCGGAATATTTATGGAAAACGGTCGCACTTTTTTATACTTGTTCCTTTCTTCTTTCAATTTATCGTTGTGTACACACACCGGTTATTAGTGAAACTCAAAATTTTTATGCATCGCACTCGAGTAACTGCTCCTCCTTTAAGTAGAATAATAACGTAGAATTCAGATTCGACTGGTGTATAACTACAGAGTCAAGTTCTCTTAAGCGGATGGAACTTCAAGCGTAGTTTTTAGATCGCTCGGATCGTTCCTTGGCGGTTGTAAGCAGGAAGAAAAAGATGTTTTTTTTTCCGGTCACATTGCTGTTTGAGAATTAGCGTTATAGCATACCTGTGCGATTCTATTATTGTTACATTATTCTTCATATTCTACAAACTAAAGAGACTAACGATCGAGGGGCACTGTATATAACTATAAGATTTCTTAACATTCACGATTTCTATCAATGACCCAAATAATTTTCATTCCTATAAATTTCTATGATCCTGCATCTCTCTGAACAAGTAGAACTTACATCCAACGATTTGCCGCTCATCGAAGGTGTCGCTCCAAAGACGAGACACTCGAGAGCCGCAGTCACACAGCGAAAGACATCTGTCGCAATAGCCGCGACGGCGAGTCTAATGACGATAATGGCACAGGGGCGGAGGGGAAAGGAGTATAGCGTGCACGCGAGACGATCTCCGTGGCGTGAAAGGGGAACGCGCGCATCTCGTGGGCGACTCCCGCCGCGAGAAAGAAAGAGAGACACAGAGAGGCTTAGCCGCGTGGGTTCGCTCGCTTAAAGGAAGCTGGCGGAGGTTTCGCCTTTTGTAGACGTGGAGAGCGTCGCTTTCCTGTCGCTTTTGGCCGCGGCTGCTCGAATTCGAGGAGGATTTTCCGCGAGATTTATTTGGATATTGTTTTGGCAGTGCCGAGCAGATGTAGTGTGGGAACTTATATAGTAGCTCGTGAATATCGCGTGTGCGTTCAACAAGTTGTAGGGGGACCGGGTGTGTCCAGACTGGAAAGTGTGTAGCGAGATTAGAACAAGTGGCTATTTTAGTATTTTGAGTTTGCTCGAAATAGTCTTTAGTGCGTTATGGTTATTCGAGAACAAGTTCGATATTATTAGCCAAGACGGGAATTACGCGTAACATTAGCGATGCATAATTAATCTATATAAATCGTTTTTTTGCACCTGCTTATGAAAACTTGATGGTAAATTTACTTTAAAATTATTGCCGTGCAGGCTATTTCCGCAAAGAATTTTCACTGCGAGTAAAAATCAGAACAAAACTGACAATAACTCGGAGTCTAAGTACAAACCGCCCACGCAATTCACGAGATTTCCGAAAATTCGTTTCCTCGCAGTCGCCCACGATAATCCACGCGTCAAAGTGGCCAACTTTGCTTTGAGATTTCCGGATATCCTTGGAACAACGCGAGCCGAACGTTGCAAAAGTCTCCCTGATAGCGGCGGTATAGAAAGTCTCGCGGCGCACCGGCGATGTTGCAAAAATCGCGCGCTTTTGTGTGTGCGGGTTCTGTGCTCGCGAGTTGATTCATCGCTCCTAATTAGTCGACGCAGGCCTTTTGCAAAAGTTCTCTCTCCTTTTTATTTTAGTTTCGCTCCATTCCGTATTTTCCTTTTTTTTTACGCTCGCAGATGTCTATCTTTTACTTTTGAGTCCATGGCGATTTTGAAGATTGCTGAAGCCATTGCGTGTGTACTTTTGTGGAAAAAGGAGGAAACATGGGTAGAGCCAAGGATAGTTTATTCGATTCCATGTCTGTTTTTGTTGTGGAAACTTTCGTTTTACATGAGTGAAACTTTTAATTTTTTTTAAAAGAAAAGTTTAATATATTCAAGTAAAATTACAATACGCTACCCAAGTTTCTCAGAGTGAAATCTTCACATGTTGAAATAACATAATCATCTCTAATAGAACGAAACTATTCCCAGAAGTGAAAATACACAGTTTGCACGCCGAAAAATCAATGAATGGCAAATAGTCGTAAATTCCCGACGATTTTTACCAAAAGAAACGCGTGAGATCGAAGGAAAATCTGCGTCGAGGCCAAAGAAAGCGGCGGGGAAAAAGAGGATCGTAGGCGGAAGCGAGGCGCGGTGCGCGCGTACATAGAGGCACCGTGTATAATCGATCGCGCTTTGGCTTCTCTCTCTCTCTCTCTTTCTTCCTCCGCCTGTGCCGAAGGTGGAAAGGTCGCGTGGGAAGCGATCAAGATCGCCTCGCGCATTTTTATAGCTGCACTCGGGGATAGAGAGAGACGATGCACATGCCCCGGAAACCTCTCGTGCGACGATTTTCTAGACTCGATTTTGCTTTTAAGTTCGTGGTCAGCTTTGCATGCATTGACTGTGGTCTTTAAGTGAGAGGCATGCTATGTTTTTATCGTTTCGATCTCGCAAATTTTTTTATTGAAATACAAAATTTTCAATAAAGTCGATATTTGTGTGACTGAAAGTAAATGAAAATTGGTTGCACGAAGTAACGACACACTTATCATTCAAGTGCCAGTATTTTCACTTTTGCGGTGTGAAAGTTTCGTTAGATGTTGGTTGGAAACGAAACAAGTCAATTTAACAATGCTAAAGAGTTCATTTTTGCCAGCTGAACATCTAAAAGTTTCGTTAAAAAAGGGCACGGAAACATCAATATCGATAATTGAAAAAAAATAACGCAGTGGTTTCGTGCAAGACATCCATAACTACGTGCTAGACTATTGCGTTCGTACACGCGAAAAATATCATAATACATAAATTCCTCCTACCGCAACCAAAACATTCGTCTCCAGCAAACGCCCCAAACTTATAGATCCCTCCAACCAAAAAACAATGAATACCATGTATATAAATTCATATAGCCTCTTTAAAATGCCTCTAACGCAATGCAGCGGCAATAATTCGTAATACGGCTGTACGAGATTGGATTGTCAGCCATGCGAGAGCGAACCCTTCGCGAAGGTGTAGCGCGAGCGAGCGGTGACCTCGGCGCCGTCGGTGCCAGGAACAACCGGCTCCCCGCGTATTAGCGTCGCCGCCGCCGCTGCCCACGCGAACCTCCCCGCGCCTACCCGAGACGTCGTTGGAAATTCCATTGATCGATCCTCGTGACTTATTGTCACTGACACGGCCTGCGACCTCTTTGAACTTGAACCTCGCGTGGCCTTGGGCATCGGAAAATTGAAGCATTCCGCCGATCGTTTCCCGTCTCCGAGTGCGGCGGACTTGTTCAAAACATTTATTTTTTGGTTCAAGAAATACTTTTCTCATTTAGAGATATTTTATTTCATTACTTTGTTTGAATTTTTATGGTTTCTTTTTTTGGGAAAAAGGAAATGTAGGATTGTACAGGAAATGTTAAATTCGGAAAACATATTCTTCAAAGTCGCAACGCTATTTCTGATGAAAATTTTTAATTAACAAACAAGGAAAAGATGGCAAAAGTGATAAAAAAATGTGGCAATAAAAGTGTGCGCAATGCTCATTTTATAGCGAACTTTCACTCTCATGAATCTTTAAATTAAATAAATATAACAGTGCGGTCTGATTCACGCTTATCGAAAGTTATGGTTTCTACGATGAAAGAATTCGATTTTATTAATAAAACACCTGATCTAATGCATACTTAGTTCGGTATCTGTCTTATCGCCTAGTAAATCTTATAACTCATAACTAAAATGAATCATTGTTGATTGGCGATCGCTTGAGATCAGATACTGCAAGAAGTTTAATAATTGTAAAATAAATATTTAGCTTTTTATTCACGGCATTTATTTATGTACCACATTCTTTAATCAAATTATTATTAAAGTCAAATAAATATACGTTATAAAGTAATCGAAAGGCTTTACATTTAAATCATTTTTTGATTCACACGTAATAACGTCAATTTTTGCCTCACGTTTTCCCAAATGAACGTTTGCACTTTTAAAATAGCCAATTATTCAAAATGAACTTTTAGGATTTTAATTAGTTTTTAAGTTCAAAAAGAAATTAACAATCCCACGTAATCGAGTTCTCTTATCGGCTGCTATAAAACCAGTCACTCAAATGCAAATCCCAATCGATAACCAGTTCAAACCACACACAGCAACAAAATTCATTAAAAAACATCACGTACGTACATTTCTTAAACAAGCTATCGGGCGGTTAAGTGGCTGCATGCAGGTGTTAGTAGAGGAAAAAAGAAAGAACGAACGTTGAAGGAAAAGGTTAGATTAAAAAGAATAATGTGCGCAATTTGCTCGCAATGAAAAGTGCAGATCGGCAGTTTGCATTGCCTTATTGAGAGATTCAAAGGCCTTTTTTATCGTTAACTCATACTATTGGTTCGCTTTTATTTTTAAGGGCGGGGAAAATGGTTATCCACACCAAATTGCTAAATTGTGGTTTTTTTTTCTTGGGGTAAAAATGCAGTTCGTGCGTCTTATGTAAATAGACACGACACAAGTTTCCTAACAAAGTAATTGATACGTTTTGCAACCGCAAATGAAAATGAAAGGCTTTTATAAAATTTTGAAAGTGACGAAATAATTAGTTTGGAGTAAATGAACTTTAATGCCCCTAGGGAAATGTCTTTATATTATACATATATTATTCAGCAAATTATTTTGTGAAATTCTTGCCAACTTTTAATCAGCAACATTTACGAAAATTGTTGCTATTTCTCTTATTACGGTGTAAAGATGACTTTAATTTTTTCAATTAGAGTTATTTTTAAACCAAAAAATGTTTACTATATTCTATACTTACTTATTTACTCATTATCAATAGTTATTGTTTATAGACCTCGCGTAACATTTAAAGTAGAGTTCGAACAACTCGCTGTTCCTCAAAAACTCAAAAACATTCCTCAGACAATATAAAAGACCATGAAATAGTAAGCCCGTAACGAACTAACGCTAAATCCAAAATGGTGGTGTCGCATCGCGAGAGCAGCATCTCCTCGAACATCCGCGCGATAATCGAGCAGCTGAATCTCAATCCAGTTGAGCGCCGACGTCTGATCGAGTCGCGCAACGTCGAGATCGAGCGCTGCAAGCAGTTCAAGTCGTCGAGGCCGCGCGTCACCATAGGCGTCTATGGCATACGTCAGGATGACGAGAAGAGAATCGTGGATCAGCCGACCGCGAGGAAGGCGGCCAGAAGGATCGAGCCCAGGACCAGACAGAGATTACCGCCGAGGCTCGAGATCGAGGAGGTATTGCGGGATGATGACAGCTTTCGTGCTGATTGCGATTGTTTAGTGCGTGGTAACCATTGATTAAAATCTTATTTAAGGAATGTTTGCAAATATGATTATTTTTTTTCTTTTTCATCTCGATATGCTTATTGGTTTAGCGTCGTTAAATATATTACTAGCGATTGCAGACGAGAGATCAGTTTTTAAAAGATAAAGTGTCGAAGCCTCGCGAGTTGGGCACCTTACGTAATGAACAAAGTAAGTTGTAAATCTAATAACGCGGTTAAAAGTAAGAAGCTTTGCGCTCTACCGACGTTACATTGTCGGTGACAATTCGATGACGAAAACGCCTTCATCCTATTTTGAGGAAAAAATATAAGTAAAGTTTAACGTCATTATATTATGCTCGTCATTTTTACCGTTACAATCTGTTCCGGATTACAAAATTACACTCGGCATATTCACTTTTTAAATCTAAATATTCAATTCGATCTACAAATCGACTTCAGCGCATAAAACAAAACGCGTAATATGTAAACTGCAGCCTATATGGACCATAAAAATAGGGCAAACTGTAAAAATCTATTCCTTAGCGGATAACCCAAACAAAATCCTCATTCCAATGCTTCAAACCGTAGACCGGAACAATCCTCGGCATCGATAAACAAACAAGCCCCGCGCCAAATCCCAAGATCTAGCCGCGCGAGCTGCAGAAAGTCTCCGAACGACGCGCACCTGCAACCGGTCTTGCGCCTCCTCGCGGCACACTGCGGCTCTATGATATATACCGTTAAACGCCGCTGCCGCTGGCGAGTTTTCTACATGCGTTCGCACGGCCGCCGCTCGACGACTATAAGCTCCAGCCAGCGCGCATTAAAACGAGAACGCGGGCGAGGAGGCGTGTAGTGCAGCCTCTCTTGGGAAAAATCTCGCTCCTGGCTGCTGCTGCTGCTGCTGCTGCTCCTGCTGCTACACGGAGTTGATAGAGATCCGCCGTGATCGTTATGACGAGACGATTTTTATATATAGAGAGAGAATGGATTTTTTCCGAGGATATCGCGGCGCTACCTGAATTTTCCTGGATTTTTATAGGTGCTCTAACGGGATAGCGAGATTCGCAGCGGTTGTCTGCTGTGGCCTTTTCTTTTGTTTTTAAGGGCTGGGATGGAAGAAACGAAGTTATGTGATAATTGCGTGGATTTGCTGCGGAGACGTGAGAGACTTTGGAACAGAGTTCGCAATAAAGTGCGCACGTTGAGGTTCTATTAAGAAATTTGATATCGATATATCTGGTTGTTATTTTTGTCCTGCACCTTCTTTTCTTTCGTTCGATTGCTGCATTTCAAAACCTAGTCTGTCTGTCGGCCGAGGAGCTTGTACGAGCTGTTGCGAGTCGGTCGGTCGGTCGGCCGATCGTTTCGCAACGCGCCTGCAACGCCGAGTGACCGAATAATAAAAGCAAATAATAATAAAAGCAAAACTACTTTCCCACAATTAGACCCTGGAGTCGACAACTAGTTATAACGAATGTGTTCTAATATTAAGTTGCCTTCGATCGCGCGGTCGTATTATTATAAAATAACTTGTCCAGTAGCTGCAATTGGATTTCCTTTATTTCTGCGGTGCTTATATATGAATTGATATAATCGACGATAAAATCGTATACAAGTGAAAATTTTATGTGTTGCAGTGAAAAGAAACCGATCGGTATTTTTAATGATAATAGATATCCTGTGAATATTGTTTTGCTAACGTTTGTTTTGTTTCGATTTTTTGCTGCAGGTTCCGAGAAAAGATGCTCCCACGCCGACAAACACCTCGACTACCGAGTTACCCGGTTCACCGATCAAGGAAGATTTACGTATGTATATATTTATGCATTTCCGTGTATTCTAATACCGATGTGTACATTTTTCTGTACAGTAGTAATTTTTAACCACTATTACTTTTACTATAGATATTCATTTATATGATAAATGATCGTAAGTTGCTCCATTAATAACTCGAAAATGAATTGAGGAAACTGGTCACGGATAGAAATGATAATGACTTATGATTTCGACAAGTTTTTTTCACTGTCCGTAGCTCACTAAAATATGAAATGTTATCCGCTGAATTACGCGATATAATAATGATTGATCTGGTTCTCACCAACACCAATCTTGCGATATTCATATCATAGCAATTGGTAAAGACGTATAATCGAATTTTTGATTAATGTCTTTGTTACCGAGAGTAACGGAAATATATTTTGAAAGATTTTCAATTGGATGGGTTTTGAGAAATAAGCTAATCGTGAAATCTAATAAACTTGGAATCGTAAGTTTCATTATTCCTTACAGATCGTTGTTTCAATTTTTTGTAGTTATCCGATAATAAATTAGTATATTGCAATTTCACGCCATAAACTAGTGGGAAAACTTGAATGATTTATAACCGAATGGTTACTGTATCTTGAATTAATTCGTTATTTAATCGATCGGTCGTGTGTTTAATGTTTTTCACGCCAAGTGCTTAAAACGTTCTAGTTCGGTTTCCAAACCATTACATCCCATGACTAAGCTTTAAACTGCAAAACAGCACGAAAACCATAACTCGAACTCATAATATCCAGCTTTTTGCATCCCACTTCCGCTTCATTTCTTATACATCACTTCCGCGACTTCTCGTGCCAGATCGTGTCACTTCCAGCCACTTTTCTTCGCCACGCACCGAATCAAACCTTCTCTCTCTCTCTCCTCGACCCAACAAAACATCGCCACAGTTTCCGGAAAAAAAGCAGCACAACCAAACACGCAGTGCAGTGTGTATCCGTCGTCGCTCGAAAGATCCGCGCGATAGTCGTGATGAAATTAGTCATTTAACGTGCGTATACATTGGCCGCTATTTGCACGAACGAGAGAGAGAGAAAGAGAGAGAGAAGCGATCCATCCGATTAATACAAAGTTCTGCACTGCAATTAACGTGTACGGATGTAATCGTGCGTAAATGTACAAATCCACTGTTGATTTGCCACTGTGTCTGTGTGTGTCAGTTTTGCTATCGTTGACACAATCGCGACGATGACCTGATTGCGCCAAGTGGGATTTGTGCCGTGGCGGCGCCGCGTGTGAATTATAATTTCCTGCGGCGTCCGATTCCGTTCCGTTGGACAATTTATTTAATTCAATGCAAAACACAAGCCCCTTGATTTTCGGCGATCGCCTTTTTCGCGATTTATCGAGCTGACCACCGCCGTGGAACTCGTTGGCTGCGTTAGCGAGGCGTTTTGTTTGCCGGCGTATTTCCACGCGGGAATCGGTATTTTATGTGGCTGATGGTGAATCGGTGAAATGCTGCGTGCTATAGCCTTGATTTGGTGCTTTCTTTATTCTTGAGTACACATTGTTTATCGATGGATAATCTGAATTTCTATAGCGGAATGTTCGTTTGATATGGATAACAAATTATACTAAAGACACATAATTGATCAAATGGAATAAAGCTCTTTAATTTTATTTATGTCACTTGTTTGCTCAGTTATGCGCTGATTGTTTTTCTCAATGAAAGTCTAGTTTGCGAGAAACTTTAACGATTGCTCTTTTTTTTCTCACAATTTTACAAAGTTCTTTTATGATGTTGTAGTATTTTTACTATTTCGCAATTCAACGCTTATTTTTTTTTTAATTTGTTGAATCGAATATACCTAAGCGTTTTTAAGACAACCCATTCGTGTAAGTTCACACAATTACGCTGTTCTGCTGTTTTAAGCAGTCGAACAGGTTCGAAAGTACGCAAAGGCTTGTAAAACAATTATATACGATGTTGCACTCAAGCAGCAATTAGTATATAAAAATAGCAAACTTTGTGTTTTACGAGACATTGTTACGCTAACCTGTAAACTATTCATTTAGAATACTCGAGTTTTTTCATTGTATACAAATGTTCCTTGTGACAGTTACAACTGCGTGCTGTGATAAAAAAAAATATATATAATACGGTGCTTTCTCCGCTAATGTTTTTTTATTGCGGCAGGCATACTTTCACATCCCTTTAGAGCTAGTCGCTGATAGTATCTGTAAAAGAATTAAATTTTGGCATGATTACACTTAACTTTTGCTGGCGCTTGCTCAGATTCTTCGCAAGTTTACAGCGTTATTTGCTCTGGTAATTGTACACCTATAATAATTAGAATGGAGCTCGTTCGAAAAAATAGTTTACACGACCCTTTTAAATGATTTTCACTATTTCATAACTGGATGTAATGATTTATATAATATTGTTCTATTTTTAATTTTATACTTTGAAAACCGGTGTGGAAGTGTGTGGTAAAAAATTTTTTCATTTTGAACTTTATATCACTCAAAATAGATAGAAAAAAGTTAAAGTTCCAGTTCCAAGAAAATATAATTAGTCGCGTGAAAGTGAATTTATATCTAAGAATTGATTTTTGTATTATAATTATTATAACCGCGCACTGCGAGAGATAAAATTTTTCTAAATTAATTTCGAACCATTTATATAATAATTAATTTTATCTCGTTAAAACAGCTCTAACTGTTTCTCATTATCATTTTTAATAGCGAATCGTATAGTTTTCACTAAAATCAAAATCAAAATAATTTCAAATCCAACCCAAAATATACCCAACAAACTGTAAAAAAGAAACGAAATTCCACCCATAGTCAGTAAATACCCTGATTTTGGTTACAGCCGAGCTGACAACAGGCAGTCTCAACCACACAGCCGCTCTTCACCGTATCTCGGTGCGACCGAAGAACAGGCGACCACCGCGTCGCTCTACCTCCCAGTCCAGCAACATGAACAGCTCGTCCAACGGCTTGCCCCGCATCGACAGCATCTCCGAGAACTCGATCGACACATTGGACAGTCTGGAAGCGATCGGTCCAGCCGACAACAGCATCGGCAGCTCGAATCCCGTAGACTCCCCACCTGCAACGCCACCCCAAGAGGTCAGCAAACCCATACCCATCCTGCGAAAGTCGTCCAGTCGACTGTCCCGTAACTCCGAGGTCTTCGAGGAGCTGGAAGCCAAGCTGCCGGTCTTGAGAAAACCAGCTGTCTCACCGGACAGCCTCGACTCCAACCTCGACACGAGGTACTCCAACGACGCGCTGGACATCAGCGAGGACAGCATAAAGGTAGTGCCGCCGAGGCCATCGCCTAGAACAGCTTCTTCCGGATCCGAGGGCTACGAGAAGTCCAGTACCGCGTTGTCCTCGCCCCGGCGCAGATCCTCCTCGAATCGTTTGTCCAAGTCACCGGACAGCTTGGAGAGCAATTCACCAGGATGGCTGACCAAGTCCAGCGAGGGCTTCGACAAGCTCCTCGACTTTGAGCGAGAGAACGGCAGCAACTTGAATCAAAAGCCCGTCGCCGCTGCTCGGAGGCTCCTCTTGACTCCGATCTCCAAGTCCCAGGAGCGCGTCAACTGCAGCAAATCCTCGGACAGTTTGGAGGCCCTGGAGGCGTTGAACAGCGACGACTCGATGGAGCGCAGGCGCAGCAGCTTCGAGATAAGACCCAGGAGGAACCAAGTGCACAAGATCATGTCTAAGTCGACCGAGTGCTTCGACTCGATCCTCGTCGAGCACCAGCAGCTGGTCATTAATCCAGAGGAGAAGAGGAAGCGAGCCAGTGTGTCCGAGATCAACTTATCCCGCGGTAGCAGTGGAAGCAGCAATAGACACGGAAAAATGCTCTCCAAATCTTCCGAGAGCTTTGAGAAGATATCGAATCTGGTAGAGACGCATCACGATAAGAATAACGGAATCGATCTGGACAAGAACACGAACAATTGTTGGCGAGGGAACAGGAGAATGGCTCACTCGTCCGAGAGCTCGGACAATCTCGATCTCGATGACAACTGCAAACTGGAGAATCGCAACAAAGCCAGGAGATCCACACCCAAGAGGTTGAGCAGCGGAAGTGGCAACAATTTCGTGGATGAACAGGAGAACGTTGTGATTAGGAAACCGTCGTCGAGGTTGCAGAAGAGCTCCGAGAGCTCCGAACTTGGCAGTACCGACACCCTGGATTCGGAACGGAGGAACACGATGAAATCGTCCGACAGCGATGAGGCACTTGATAGTCTGGAGAAGGATCTGCACGAGCAGAGCCAGACGGAACAGGACAGAAAGGACGAGGAAACGATGGAGAATGTTTTGGAGAGACGGGAGAAGAATTGCGAGGACGACGACGAAAAAGTGGGCACCTACTGGAGAAAACGAACGAATTCGCAAGAGTCCAAGGGATCGCCCAATAACATGGACATTCACCAGCTACTGGCCTACACTCTGGTATCGAGGATCCAAGAAAATGGCAATAACGACGACAACAACGAGGAGAATCATGATGAGGAGAGAACGTCGAAGATGTGCAGCACATCGCCCATCGTCGTCTATCCCAAGAAGAAACAGCATCAGCAGCAGATGCAGCAGCAGTCGAGCTCGGATGACAACAAAACGCTGAGCTCGACTATCAGCAATTTGCTGCCGTTCAAGACTGACGAGGACCTGCAGAATATGCTGAACGGCAATATATCGGAGGTGTCGACCGACACCAAGAGCTTCAAGGAGAAGTTGATCATGTTCGAGAAGCTGGGAAAGTGAGGAGGAGAGCGATTTTATCGATAATTGTGTGCGCGCGTTGTGTGATGCGTAATAAAGTTTACTTTTTTTTTGTTGCTGGCATTTGCAAGGGGACCGGCGTAGATCGATACTTTTCGAGTTGCGATGTCTTTTTTTGGCGATCCGTACGGCTGAGGAAAATCAAAATATTGATGATTGAGAATTTGTGATGCAAGGTTCAGCATTTAGTATTCAAGAGAGATATTAAATGATTTAATTTTGTTAGCTTATGAGTCTAAAATATTAAACTTTTATAAGTTGCACGATAAAAGAACCTGAGATTATTTACTTCTTTAATATTTTTCTGTATCTATTTTTACATAAACTTTCATTTTATGTAATGTGAATAATTCACTTAGTTTTATACTCTATTATGTACTAAAGTTATTAAAAAATGTTGTTTCTTAAAAGTATTAAAATGCGTCAGTCCCTTTGATGATATAATGATAAATGAGCGCCTATGTAAAGATTTTCACTCAATTATAGACTATAATAATGTATATGTATGAGAAGTGTTAAATTATTGTTTATACAGAGGAGATGTCGCTTGGGAATCTTTAAAAAATTGATTTTTTTTCTCTCTTTTTATAAAAACGCAACACTGTTGTCTTTTTGATCTTGCGTTACTGAAAATTTGATACTTTTTCGACCTGATATTTCGTGTAAAAAAATATTGATTCGTATTTTATGCGTGCAATTATAAGCTTTTTGATATCAAAAATTTTTATTAAACGATATTTTTCGACCATGATAATTAAATAATATATGACAATTTATTATGTGCTAAGTTTGTCGTAAGCTCTGTAAAAGAATTTATTTTTTAAGATTTTCACTTGACGATTTTCTTCCTAAGTTAATTGTTTTATAAGTATTGGACGTTATCCATTTTTTTCTTTTCTATTAAAAAGAGAGAGATAGGGCGACAACTTCTCGACGAAGTTGTCAATTCGTGTGTACAGTAGTTCAGTTCACATTTAGTATATCTATACATGTATGTACTCGCAGTATCGGATTTTTTCTTAATAACTCTTTTCCTTTTCTGTAAATAAAAAAATATGTGTAAAGTGTTCTCTCTGTGTAGTGGCATCGGAAAGCAACCGATTGTAAAGTTTAAGAGATTTATTCTTCATTTTTTCAAATTATTATTAATTAACAAAGCAGGAAAAAATAAAACAAAAAAAGTAATGAGTCTCGGCGAAATCTTTTTTAGCCTCAAGTGCCTTACACACGAGCTCAAAGAACCAGGTGAAAAAGCGGTGAGGATTGAGCGAGCGAGGTCAATGAAAAATGATTACGAATCGTCTTGTAATGATAGATCTCTTTAAAAATATATACATATAAGTCTTAGGAGCTTAGAGGTTCAAATTCATGATTGTTAGTAAAAATACGATTTCGCCGATTTTTTTCTTTGAATGTAAATAAAGCTGCCATCGCTATAACAGTTTGAATATTATTTATTTAATTATTTAGTCTTTATTCGACCCACACTCATCATCTTAAATGTACATTTACAAAATATCTTACAGATACGCACATTGCACAATCTCAGAGGAGTTTCAAGTAACTACAAATTGTCATTCTTACAGAGTATACAGAAGGTGAAGTAAATAGTGCGAACACATGTGATGTTGCACAGGAAATGGTAAATCATTATAATCATAGTAAAATCACACAATATAATCCTTTTGGAAACTATTTCAAATGCATTTACGTACTTTTTTTGTCATAATAAATTAGTTCATAAAGTGGAAAAATATAGAATCCCAAGAATTTATTGCGTTTATTCATTGTGAAATACATATATTCTATCAAAGGTTTCCTTGCGAAATCTGTATCTTTCTAATTTATGAAGGTGCTTACTGTGCGCGAAGTGCTTTTACCAAAACAAAAAGAGAAAAAGAATTATCATATAATATTACATAAAAATCGAGATGACTGAAGAGACAAAGCAACCGATTTTGTATCACAGGATGTCTTTCGTTTTCTCTATTTATTCGCACTCGCTGTAGAAATTCTTTGTGTACAAAATGGGAATGTATTTACTAGACAAAGTTTTCGGGATCGCGTTTGATATTTTGTTACTTTTAAAGTACGCTTACTTTGTACAAAATCTCTGTCTAGAGTTTTAGGGTAACGAAATTCACAGAAAATCGTCTCTCGACAGAAACAAACACACATATTCTTTCAATGTAGAAACACATCGTGTTAAATATTTTTTCTTTAACTATATCAATCATCAATCCCTACATCTTTATTCTTTTAGCAATGTGCAAAGGTAATTATCAAATTATCAAATATTCGTTTTTAATAAGATTTTAAACGAAATGCATTCCCAGGCATTATTAATTCCAGAAATAGACAATCTTCTTGCTTTAAAAATCCAGTTTTATTCGTAGATATATGCTTTCAATTATTATTCAAAGGTAGATGACGCTACATAATTAGTGTCAAATTCAATTATTAAATAATTAAATATATTTATATCACGATGAATAAATAAAGTATTCTTTAAAGAAATGAAAGATGTCTAAATCTTTGTATCAGTTTTACACTCAAAAACGTTCAAAAATTAAGTTTAAAGATCTCAAAAAATTATGCAGTACATTCCAAGATACAGCACTGAACGAATATCTAAAACTTGATATATCAACCACTTCATAAAACTTTACATCTACGTATTTTTCTTTTATTAACAATCAATAGTACGAAAACTTCGTCATTAGTGCTCCTCACTGATTCACATTTCTACATGTAATGTTTTAAGGGGCGTTATTTAATCATTCACGAAATTTATTTACTAGTTCAAATCAAACTACTTTTATTTTATTCTGCATTTACTTGAAAATATACGTAAAGTGTTTTATTAACAATATAATATATACTATAAAAGGGAGAAGCATTTGATAATCTACTTTGTAAAGTAAAACTTAAAAAAAAATTATTTTAATTTGTCAATAATTTAAACCTATAGTTTACCAATGATTTATAACTAAATTCTGTTAAATGATTTAATTATTCACACATAAAAAAACTCATTAAAAATGTTCAAACGCTTTTTTAAGTGTATTATGCTTTTGATTAATATCAAAAGTGCATTTATTAATTAATCTATTATTTCTCCGGAAAATCACTATCAATCAATTGAAATGCAAAATCATAAATAATGAAAATATTTTTCGTTGTACTGTTCTCAAATAAGCCGCGATGGCAAGCTTATTATGTCTCATTACGATATTAAATAGTTTCCGCTTTGAAGAAGCAAACAACAATAGAATAAAATTTATTTTCGTTTGAATGATAATGTATATTTGATGCAGTTTGTAAATTTATCAAAACCTGACAAAAATACTATTCTTAAGTGGAAAAAATTGAAATTAAATGTCTTTAATGTAACTACTATTTATAAATTATGCATTTTATATTGATTATGCATAATCAAAAGGAACTTATCAAATCACGGTCTATAAAGCCAATCTAAAAAGTATTTTATCCACCATATTTCAAAAATATATGAAAATTAAAAACACAATTGTAGATAATATAATATCGTAGAAAAGCCTAATTACACATACCAGTCGGTAGAATCAAACATTTAAATAATACTAGTACCCATAATATTTAAGTATACGTAAGTCAATTACTACGATTTATTTTTCGTTAAAGCTTCACTTACGATTGATGCAGACTTTAATATTACCAAATAGACCGTTCGATCCCTGCTGCTTTTCTCAGATCTCAAAATAAAGGAAAACAAGTTCAATGGGAAAGAAAGAGTGAATCACTTCGGGACACTCAGTAACGAAGCTATCGCCAAAATGTAAAGTAAGAGGAATCACAGCTCGTCGTGCACGTCGACGCTCTCAACATTGGGATTGCAGAGCGCGGGCGTCGCAAACTCCATCGCGTACTCACATCTACTCGGCTCGGTTACGGACAGCACCTTGTTCTCGATGCCGCATTTGAGCGTTACGATAGTTGACCTGGCGGGTCCGTTCCAACAGGTCAAACCGCGATCGTACTTAGCTTTCATATATTTATTGTTACCCTCGCCTATCCAGTCGTTCCACAAGCCAAGGCTTATTTCACCACCGCCTGATTTCGAGCGCTGCGTTGCCTTACCGAACAGGCACAACGTGTAGATGTACTCTAAATCTGTGTAATCGAAACACTCGCCATCTAGAGTAGCAAATTCCTCCTCGGGTCCGTAGTCGCGTTCGACGCGTTCCTCGAGCTTTCGGATCTCGTTGAGGAGATCGTGGACGGCACGTTCGGCTTCCTGGAACTTTTCGCGGGCTTGTGCGGCCTCATCTACGAGGGCCTGAGTCTCTTCGTCGTATTGGACGACAGATTCTTTTGGGGGCTCAGTTTGCTGTTCTTCGTTGATGATGTCTTCGACTTCACCTGCGTGCTCTATTTCTTCCTCATGTTCATCGTCGTGATCGTCCATCTCATCGACTAGGTCTTGATCCTCGGAACCTTCAGCATCTGCAGCTTCCTCATTTGCACCTTCGCCGTTATTTGCGTTCTTGCCGGCTGGCTTGAACAGACCTACAAATATATTTTATAATTAGTAAAATATTAAATTACCTTTAAATTTTTTTAATTTAATAATCTTTTTTATTAAGGATTCATTTTTTTTATAAACAATATTAGTCTGTTATAAAATAAACGTTATCAAACTATTTAAAATAATTTTATCGTTAAGTATTAATTAATTAAAAAAAAAAAGTAATAATTAATCTATAAGATCTTGAATTTTTTAAAGAGGCTTATCAACTTTTCTTATTGATAGTGCACTGAAATAGAAGATAAGCATTTTTATAGAAATATATTTCGGTATTAGATGATTAACAAAGACAAGTTCTTGAGGATGTGCCAATAAAAACTATTTAACTAAAGCAAATATTGTGAATTCAAATTCTATTCTAATTATATTCTAATAGTGACATTACTTTTTTACTTCTCTATAAAAAATACACATTAAAAATATTACTTATGTCGACTGTACTCTACTATAAACTGACAAAGATCTTTCTATCGGTCTTACAGTCTAATCAATATTCATGGGCAATCAGATTGCCCTTGTTTACAATCACCCCCGAAGAATCTGAAATAAACTTATATTTAACCCTGAAATAAACATTTATTAGTAAAGGACGATCTGACCGCCCCCCACCACCATGAATATTGATTAGACTGTAAGACCGATAGAAAGATCTTTGTCAGTTTATAAAAAATACAGTATGAATTCATTCTGATTAGTTAGAAAAAGTTTAAATTCATTTAGCAGTTACATTTTTCTGCATTAATAAAAAGAAATCCCACTGAATCGAACTAGTTTTTATGAAAATCGTTATTAGTATTACTTTATTATAGACAATCTATCAGATTTTCATTAATCTAGATTTCAATTTTACATGAATCATAGAAACTTTATAAAATGTAATGAGCACATACATTTATCGTCGTTTAAAAAAAATAACTTTACTAAAAACTGGCACATTATAATTCTATGAAGTACTGATTAAATATTTCATTTGTATCATCATAAATTTTTTTATGAATTCAAGTTTATGAACTGCTAAATATTCAGCAAAATAAAAGATAATTCTAACCTTTTTCCAACATAAGGAATGGTTTTACATTAGCCCATGCTGAATCTATAAATTCTTGCAAAGTAAGTTCCTCTTGATTGTTCAAAAAGTACAAAGCCTCTTCCCTGCTTACTTCTCCATTACGATCTTTATCAAAAGTAACTCTGGTTTGTAACTCTATTATTGAAACAGTGCCACTAGAGTCTGAATCCAAAACTCTAAAGTACTCTTCTGCTTCGTATTCAGAAATTTCCTTTTCTTCCTCTTGAGCATCGTCCTGATTTAGTTGCTCTGGTTCTTGTGGTGGTTTGTATTTCTCTAAAGCTACTGCTTCACGTTCTTCTGCCCTCTTTTTCACAACTTCTTTCTCTTTTTTGGACATTTCAGCTTCCTCATAATCAGTCCGAAGTTTTGCTAGCCTTGCTTGATTTTCTGTTCTTAACTGTTTGCCTCGTGTAAGATATTCCATACGAATTTTGTTACCCTCTTTGGCAAGTTCAGCAGTTCGTTGAGCTTCTAACCAAGCTTCTCGTCCCAATTCATGGCAGCTATCTACACATTGAACTGTAGATGCATACTCGTCACTAGCATCGCAGCAATCACAAACTCCATCGTTTACCCATGATGAAGGAATATAAGCTGCTTGGTACCCTGTAAAATCATGAAATGAGTCAATAATTTTTTCATTTTTTATCAAGAGTTTATATCTTTTATTTCATCATTGTTAAATTCATTATAAAATTAAAAAAAAAATAATATACCCTAAGTGATTCATGTGATAAGAAATACATTTCTTATAACCTTAAAATTTATGTCACTTTGCAGTATGGCTTTTACATTATTCATAGCTACATACTTTTTATTTACTTTTAGAAAAATTTATGTCACATATCGTACACATGCAAATTTTAACTTAAATATTGACTTTTTCATAGAAAACCTTATCACTTATGGATGTTGACATAAATTACTTTTTATCTCAAACTTGTCCATTCACAATCTAATAGCAAATCAATTCACATTAACCTACTATTGCATAGATTTACCATTATTATAGTTAAGTAATTAGATAATGAAGTATTGAATAGTTTAAGTTAAAAACTTCATTTTCTGGTTCATTATTCTTTAATATTTAATTTATTTAATTTCAAATGTAGAATTGGTGCCTATATGTAAACTTTGCAAATCACAAATATCGATACTTTGCGTTCACCTACTGACCTACAAATGTAACTAGAAATTTCTGTAATGAAAATAAGAACCAATAAGGCTATTATTATTAGTTGCAAGTAATATTAGTTATGTTTCTAGTAAATACTGTAATATTCATCTGATACTAATCTTTGTAATACAAGAATTGATTAAAGATTTTTATATCTAAAATAAATTATTTAACTTTTTATGCAGAATTTAAGATTGCAGACAATATTCAATTGTAAATAAAATTAAAGAAATAATAAACGTAAATAGAGTTAATTTTTACAGTCGATTCGTGGCAGAGTTCTTATAAGAATAACACTGAAAGGCAATGTTTGTTTTAATTACAGTTCCAATTTTTCCATTGTGACTGAAAAACATTGACACGTACTCTTCAATGAAAATTATAAGTAAGATGTGTAAACAAATCATATTGAAAATCAAATGAATAAGTCACCGATGACAGCTAAACAAAATCAATCGCAGCAACTGCTGAAGGCTTTTCTCTCTTATCGTTGCAGACAGTCAGAACAAAGGTTCAAAAACAACAGAGACAAATTAAAAACCTGAATTTTGGCAGTAGAAAGATCCATTGGTGCAGGCGGCGGTGCCGGGCTCGTCGCTCCCGTCAGCACAGTCGCAGTAGTCGTCGTTCACCTTGGCGTAGGGTACAATGAGACTACCGTCGAGGCACTCGAAATCCCGATCGGGGACGTAAAGTGAACTTTTGGAGATGGGTACACCCCGAACTCGTATCGCATTGCTGTTACCGGCTAACGCTACGTGGCGAGCAAGCGTCTCGAGGAGGACGGCCAGTGAGGTTATGGTCAGCAGCGCGAGCCACTGCATCTCGTATTATTTATATCAAGAGTGGCGGAGTTTTTGAGGATTTAGCCAATTTCCTCAGTCGGTGGTTTTCTTCGATCGTGCGTGTATAACGCCTGCAATGGTAAAGGTTTTTTTTTAGATGAATGCCTCCCTTCTATCTTTCTCTCTCTTTTTTTGCGCTCTCTTGGAGGTTCGGACGTTCGGTTTACTTACGGGTGTCTGGCAGCGGTGTGTGATGGATATACGTGGATGTGCAGTAGCGGCAGAGATTGTAGCGGCGTGTTGGCAGCTGCTGCGCCCGCGCAGTAGACTCAGGAGTGAGGAGAGGCCGACTTTACACCTTTTGCGCGCACCGGCGACGTTGCCAACTTCGGCCTATCGGGGTTGATCTTGATGACTTGATGTGACGAGACAACGTATAGTACTTATGCGTGATGCCAATATAGGCTTGTACGACGGGAGATTGGACATCAGGGGCTCTAGGGGAAGTGTCTTCTGTAAAAAGATGACAAATAAAATCTGCGTTATAGTACTTATATACCGTAATTTAGAGCTTAAAAAATTTACTGTTCTACTAATACGGAATATAGAAAACAATATGCATCACAGGAAATCATTTTTATCAAATAAAATGTTTTTGTTTGTTATAAAAATATTATATATTTTAAATTTGATCCAAACTCAGTACTACTGTACGAAACAAGTTTAACTCTATAAGTACACATTTAATGCTATTAACGCAGTTTTAATTGCTAATAACTAAAGCTTTAATTTTACTCATTTAATTAGAGGGCAGAATCTGAAAATCAAGTATCCTCTTTACTTTAATTGTCTTCTTCCTGTTTATGATGAAGTGTGTATGCGATGATGCAGTAGGTACATGAAATTATAAGTATTAAGCCATTAGCGAGTAGTATAACTTTTTTACAACTTCCACATCTCACAAAATTAATCAAATATTATAAACACCAGTACAAATTAACATTAACTTATTATAAAAATATAAAATTTAAAAAATAATGGTTTGTGAACAGTTTGCACAAAAATGATCTCTCCCAATAATTACATGCAATTAACGAAACTGATACCTTTGAACAACACGAATAAATCTACAGATAAATAAAAATTAATTTAAATGGTGGCAAAAATTAAGCACATTTGATACAGTATGACGCATCCTTAATCATCTTTTCAACACTCAGATACGGTACATGAAAAGCGAATATTTTGTCAATTCGTTATTCCTGTATTTGTCAAGATTAACTTTGCGAACACGAAAGAGTGTGTCGAAATAACAAATGTTCGTATATACGCGAGCGCATACTCAGTAAAGCGTAAATAAAGAAGATTTGTATACTTTTCGCGATTCGATTGTGAACATTGATGCTGTTATTCAAATAAGCGCAGAAATTAAAGTGCAGGACAGTTTGAGCGTGGCTTAAAAAACTGCACATCCGTATAGGATGAATGCGACGTTTATTTAATATATAAATATCAAATTATAAAAGCGTTGAATATGACGTATATGTACACATGATATTCCTTTTGGTAAAAGCGTTAATCGCGAGCAAGATTTCTTTAATTTGGAATTTCTCTATTCATAGCCCTCCCGGCTTATATTCATTGAAAATAAAAAAAATAGGTTGATGTAAAATTTTGTCTGCAAGTATAATTTCATAATTTAAAGCTCGTCCTAGTTTGATATGTGGGGTCTCGCTCCTTCCCGCGCTCCCAAGTACCTCGCGCAGACTCGCTACGCAGACAATCTACACCCCAGGTCTCTCGCAAGTGACAAGAAATCGGCTCGGTTATTATATAAGCCCGATTAGCATCCTCCCTGAGCATCTCCAGCGTTTAAGGCAGAGGGAGTGTAGACACAGCCTTACTGACGAGTCCAGTCTACAATCCCGGGACGAAACGCACCTTCTCTTTTCAACTCGCTCTCCAATGGCATCAAGTACGCACACCGAATTAGATCGCCAAAGATATTCCGATTTAATTTAACGCGACGTATTATATCTCTGTAAATAGTTTTCATTTAAAATATATAAGATAAAGTTACTTATGGAAAGCTCGAATGCTGCACAGTATTTTTCAAACTGAAACATTAAATTACAAATTTGAAGTTTTAATTGCAAACATTAGAACTCATCAGAAGCTTCATTTTGTATGAAAAAGTTTTTAAAAGGGAGTGGAAATTAATACTCGATGCTTCGCGCTCTGGCGTTCAAAGAGGCAATTTTTTTGATAACTATATATAAATATCCGCTTCAAATTAAATACTAGCGATACAGCTCTTTTTATCTACTTTTTTAATAATAAAGTTTCTGTGTCCTTAAATACTTATTAGATGAGTTTTGATCAATAGATTAAACTTGAGCGCTCAAGTGCTTCTAAACCTTAGAATCGCATCATTTATCCCAAACTTCATAATATGAAACTTCCTTATCGTCGCCCTGCCTAAGATTCGGTATGTCTAGAAACAAACCCTTGAGCGAAACTATTATTTTATTTATCCCTCGCTACAGCTTCTTAATCTATCAACTGAAAATATGGATACTTATTAAATTACTTTTATATTAGAAAAAAATTGTTATTTTACAAGAACTAGCAGCTATTAGACCAATTACTGTTAAAACAAAAGTAGTTTGATCAGATTTTATTGTCTGCTTTTCAAGTATCAGATTTAGCATGATAAAAAGCGAATATTATTAGTGTAATATAATTAATATAAAATTCGATCATTCTAGTTAATAAACTGTTCCAGCATTTTTCATCAATTCTAAAGTCAACAAGTATTCCCTTTTCTATAAGTCCGAAATCTTTACTGTTCTACTTGTGTATTTTTGCTTCTTCACAGGCAAACGTAACAAAAAACCGTTAATATCAGACTTCAAAAGATAAAAATACAGCCGAAATTTGCACACACACACACCCACATACATACATACACACAGATATACTTAATAAACTCGCATGCAACAAGCCTCCGAACTCTGGCGCCTCTCGCGACCAAGGGCCAGAAGCGCACTTTCCTGCACTCGGCGCATCTCGGACTTGTGTGAGATGTCGGCCCGAGCTGATATATATATATATATATATATATAGGTATATAAAATCGCCCATGGCAAGAGAACTGCAGCAGCAGCAGCGCGCAGCCTCAAGTCCTTTGCTCCCTTACTCGCCATCTCTCTCTCTCTCTCTCTCTCTCTCTCTCTCTCTCTCGCCGTATGGACCGACTATATATCTGCGCGGCGTTGGCCGAAGGCGAAGACTGGAGGGAGTCGCCCGCGAATTCCGCGAGAGACTGCACCGACGCTGTGTGGTGCGCGCTCACACTGAAGGCTCTCTCTCTCTCTCTCTCTCTCTCTCTCTCTCGCTCGCTTGCTCCTGAAAATGTAGCCGAGAGAGCGAGAGAGAGAGAGAGAGAGAGGGCGATAACCCTTTTACGCTTGCAACTTTAAGGAACGATTGTGTGCAGAAGCTGGTGCATTCGCAGAGTTCGATGGCTGATTGTTGTTTATCGGTACGTGCTTTGTTTTCGTTCTTTAACTCTTAGTTTGTCTAGACAATGTTTACCGCTGTTTTAGAAACGTTGCTGTATGTTTTGTAACAAATTCTAATGATTTTATTATTGGAAAAATTATTTTATGTTTTTTAAATGACGATTTTCGAGACTAGTTCTGATTTAAAAGAAAGGAATATGAAATTCGTAAGTTTGTGTTATGAAATTGCACAGCTTTAGATGTTTGTTATCATTAGATTGTTCAAATTCGTGAGCGAGGACAAAAGAATGAGTAAATATTTGAGTAAATGTAATAAATTGAAAGTGAAATATAATAATATACGACCTCTTTATTAAAAGCAATAAAAAAAATAATCGTAAATATTGTAAATTTTTTCGATTTAGAATAAAGATGAATAAAATCTATTTGATGACCATAATAATATAGCTTAGTGAGAATGTTTGTCCCGTTTTATTTCAAAATACTGTGTATTTGTAGTTTTCAAATACGTGATTTTACTGTTTATTTGTAAAATCGATCATATTTTGAAATTTTATATTCCTATGTTCTGTCTACACATTGCATGTATACAGTCTCTCCCATTCTCCATTTTTTTATAATTTGTGCATTAGGTCTAATAGCTTTTTCAGATACAAGATAAGATTTTTTAAAACCTTCGCGTATTGTCGATATCTATTTCACCGGAGGGTAATGGCTTTAAAGACTTTTGGAAACATATCACTTTACACGGAAACCTTATTGGAGCTCAGTCAGTTATATCGTTTTCCAGATACTTGATACTGCTACTGCTTTTTCTTACTCTTTCTTATATACATATATCAAAGTGTTTGTATTACTGGATCACAGTACGACTAACGATTTTTCAGATGAACGTGTCAATTTAATTATTTTAATTGTCGGTTGTAATAATAGTAGGAGCTTATTCGATTTGAAATTCTACTAAATTAAAAAAAAATCATCTGCTCCGTCAATTTCTTCAATATTTAATATTTGTCATCTTATACCTATTTTAATAGTTATTTTCAGAGTATTGACAAAAATAAATGCTTTTTAACAAAAAATACCGATCTGAAATTTCGTGGTCACTATTATGTTTAGCTCCCAATTCGTAGGTATTTACTCCTGAATTCCGAAAAGATGGGTCCTTTTCGTCTTTACACTATCAAATTTGCAAATATGAAAAAATCCATCCCGTGTAAAAATGATTTATATATAATTATAGACGATTATATATGTTTATTGTCTATATAAATATATACGATTGCATGTATTTATATATAGATGTATAATATGATTATATATAATTATATGCAACTAAATTATATAATGTATATAATTTTTTACTCAAAAGTCTTCAGTTTTACTTACGTACTTTCATACACAGTTGTGTTTAGTTATATATAACCATATATAATTGTTTACAGTCGTATATAACCATGCATGACTGTTCATAACTGTTTACAATTATAGGTATGTTTTTTGATGCGCCCCTGTAAGAAGCGAATCAGTGCTTCGGGTATAAGTATAACCCAAATTTCACTTAATCAAAATTTTTTTTTGAAAGTTCAAGTATTTTGTATTTGAACAAAATAAAATCTCTTCGGTGTCTATAAATCTGGAATAAACAGCAGGATCCCCAAATCTGTTTCGTTGTCATTATTTACTAAATTAACGTTGATGCCGACATATATCAACAAATAAATGGACTAAAAACACGAGATTTCTGCTACGGCGATAAGCAACGCATTGTTTCCTCTTTGTCACACTAATTTCCTTTAAGAACTGACTTAATATACAGGTACTTTTCTCCATAAACTCTCTCACGCAGAGAGCGGGTAACAGCGCGATGTTTCCCCCATTTCTTTTTCCAACCTCGCGAAGATATTTAGTATTTCAACAAAATAAAATCTCTTCAGAGGTTTAAATTTATTAAATAAAATAAATATTTTTCGTGTTTATGCATTATTTTTCACGGTTTAACATTATACATATATGATCATGTATAATTATATATAATCTTATACAATTATATAGAGACAATATTCATATATAATAGTATATATATAATAGTATATATATAATAGTATATATACTATTATATATGAATATTGTATATATAATTACATACATAATAGTATATATAGTATATATAGTATATTATAGTTATATATAAAACTACTTACATATATAATTATATATCGAAAATTTTTCCCCGGGATGAATTATTTTAAAGTATTGCTTTATCAGGAACAGTAGCTTTTTTGCCTAGAAAAAAATTAGGAATTTACTAGAGTCGTATACGTGTTGGAAAATTGCGAAAGTTCCTTTTTGAACAGGACGAAAACGACCACGGTTAAAAATTGAGATGCGATATCCATCATGTATATAGTGCTCGTAGCACACAAAATTTTCACACACACAAAAAATGCCCAACTATCGTTAACACTTTCCACGATCCATGAAGGGTACATTCAAAAATAGTAGCGTTTAAGGGGCAAAAGCAATGAGCGAGCGAGACGTACGTAGGCATTATAACCCGCAAGTCTTCAGAGAAAGAGAGAGACCGCTATGCTTGCACATCTATATAGGTAGGTATATACACGTACAGCTGTACACCAAGGGGGCGGCAAGAGAGAGAGAGAGAGAGAGAGAGAGAGAGGATCTCAGGCGGCAACCGCGCTGCACTATACCTACACACCTACCCAACATATATACATGCATATATCCCATGCTATGCGCGAACGGGAACGAGTCGCGCTAGTGATAGCGCGCGCACGCGAGAGAGCGAGAGAGAGAGCACATAGGCGCTGGAAACTCGCGAACGCGGCGCACGGCGGAGTCGCAGCAGAGCAGAGCCGCACACTGAGCAGCTCCCGCGGCCGATTGCGACAGTTCTCCCGCAAACGTCGTGGGGAGCGCGTCGTCGTCGTCGCGGCTCACACTCTTATAACCTCACTTTTTTCTCTATCACACTGTATCTCTATCTCTCTCTGTCTTTATCTGTCATACACAGTCCGTGGCGCGCCTCGCTATTTACCGATACACAGCGTGTGTCACGAGGAAACGAACAGAAAAACCGTAGTGCCGCGATTCGAAGAATTCTAACATACGCACAGAAGTGCTGGAGAAGGACGAGGCAGCGACAGCAGAGGTGGAGGAGGAGGAGAAGGCGAAGGCGAAGATTTGAAAAAATGCTGGTGCGCGCCGTGGAATGCCGCGACTCGGGCTGAAAAGAAGAGGAAGAGAAACATCGGAAGAAGTGATTGCCTTCTTAGTCAATCGCATTGGCTTGACTTTTTTTATTGGCGCAATGAGAGTCTGCTCCTACTGAAACTCACGCCTCCCGTCTTGTGTATAGGTTGTGTATACCGTCTCCTACGAAACACGCGTGTGTCGTCTGTTATCGCTTTCATATATACGGCTCTCGAGTGACATTCTAGGGAGAAGAGAAAAATATACCGTCGCTGGGATATACATTTGATCGCATTTGATTTGCGCTTTGACAGCTTCGGTTCTACAGAAAGGGAGAGTGAGAAGGAGTTTGTTTACTTCAGTGTGAGAGTGTGTGTACAGGGACACGAGGAGGAAGAGGCGAGAAAGTCACGTTTCAGGGAATTATATCATACGTACTTGGCTTGGTTTTTTTTTTGGAGCAAGTAGCTTGCAGGCCGCTACTTGAGGTGTATACGGACGATCATGAGTGATGTCGATGAGTGCACGAGTTGCTGCCAGCCGACGAGGACGGTGCATCAGGACAAGAGGCGTTTCGAAGCGACGGACTACGATTGTTTAAAGGTAGGACCTTATTTGATTATGCGGTTGATTTTCGAAGATAACAGTTTCGTTAAAAAAGTTTGTAGACGAATGATTTAAAAAAATAATGAATAGAATTCATGGATCGTCATCGAACACAAAGTTTGAACTCAATACTACTCTTCTTTTGTAAGGTGGACTGCTTAAGTACATATACAGTTGCTTAAAACCTTATGCGTTGAGTGTAAAAGGAGAATAAAGACTTGGTGAAAATGAAGGATAATATAAAAATGTTATGAAATGTAGAAAAAATATATATATCGAAAAATAAAAGATGCGTTTCGTTCCGGGTTACTTGTTTGGCTGATCAGTAAGATTACAAGTACCCTATCTTGTTAGACGAATGATTTTAGTCTGCTAGTATTGTTGCCGACTTAGGAATTCGGTGTTTATCCGCTGCATAATATTTAATTTAATAAAGTTGTTTTCGTGGTATGATGTATTACAGGAAATTTGATTGTCTTTAGATGTCAAATTCGTAAACATTGTAATATGAAATTTCTGAGCATTAAACAGTTTCTTAGAAATCGTAACGATAAGTATTTGCGGAAGGGTAATTTTTTCGAGTTTCAAGACATTCGAAAATAATATAATATAAAACAGAAGTACAATAATTCTTAATCGTTTAAAAATATTGATAACGGGCAGAAAAAGCGAGTGAATTTTTTTAGTTAAATGTCAATGGAAAGTTTGATGTGAAACAATACTGAAGTATAAAGTAATCCAACAAAATGGAAAAAAAAAGATTGCACAAAACGTTGGAGCATTTTTAACTTTCCAATATACGTTAAATGAACTGTGACTGTAAATCTAGTGTATTTGTTTTCATTTAGTAAACAATCTCGATTCCATTCGCTCTAAACTCACACACACACAGACAGACACACTGCACACACGTAACACATAAAAGCCCGAGCATAATTAGCGTAATAGAAGTCGCTTGTGTTACAATGGTATATTTTTGGCCCGACTACAACGGGCGCACACAGAAAAAACGAGTTGCGAGTTTTACGAGGTGCTCGGAAACTAAAACCGTCGTCAGCTTTCTTTTCTTTTAGGAAACTAGAGCTCGACACGCGCGGTCTAATTTTTCCATTGTTTGAGAAAAATGATTTGCGAACGGATCAACAATTTTTTCTTAAGCGCAGGGTGAATCGCGAATCTTATACTTTTGAATAATTATAAAACTAATGCATTTATGATTAGAATCAAATAATTACGATTTTCGTGATTTAGGTGTAATTAGTGGTTAATTCGAAATGCATTAAATTAATTTATACACCAGTGGGTCTGAACTGTTGAACTGACATATGTGCGCATAATTATTAATTATACTAATAGTATAATATTATTCACCTATTTTTATCGTGATTGGGCAAACATTAGTGCTATTAATTTCTGTGCATTTCTCGGGTAAATGCTTACAAAAAGAAAGGCTCTTATCTGGCAACATGTAAATTGTATACGCAATGCAATACTTATCCTTCCATTACAGTAATTTCTCCGAGATGTTGAGTCATCGGTGACTCGACAATGTGCTCTTTTTTCTATATAGTCTTTTTTCGTACGAACAAGGTACAAATTTTTTTGGATGCCAAGCTTGTAGTGTACCTGGAAATCCATAATTTTTTAAACCGTTTTTTTATCACGTACGATTTCTACTTTATATTTTTATTTCAAAGTGCTCTCACGGGTCACTTTATTTGTAATACTTTTGAGAGGAAATATCTACATGTGAACTTTTTAAAGTGTAAGTATAATATGTACAGTTCGAAATTATTTCAAGAAGCATTTTTAATAAAAATTTATTCGTTGAAAATACTTTAAAATATAACATCGTGTCTCTACTCTATTCGTTTACCTTTTAAAAAGCTCTCTTGTGAGTAACAGATTAAGTAGCTATACGCACAATTATAGATTTCCAGTAATTTCTGAAAATCATTCAAGTAGATTTTTCTGGTGCAAACTTTCTAATGGGGTGCAGCACCGTTATTCTCACGATCGTCGCTCTCTCGTAAATTGAAGAAAGGAAAAAAAAAGAGAGAGGAAAGAATAAACTTTTGCTGCGCTCGCGCGAAAATAGCGGAATACTCCCTTGGAAGAGGGAAAAGACATTTTAAATTCCGTCGTATCGATGACATAAGTAATATCCAAAATGTGCTTACGCAGATTGCAAAATCTCTCTCTCTCTCTCTCGATATTTCCTCAATCGGTGCCGCTTAATTGTTGGAAAATCCATGACAGAGATGAATAAAAAAGTGCAATGGAAGAAAACGAGAGAGACGAGTAACGATGCTTGTCTTTATTTTTAAATTCCAACTTACTGATAAGAGAATTAAGCGCTCGAGTAATGTGCAGATACTATGAAAGACTCGTGCAATTTTATTTCGTCGTAGGAATTCGATTTGCTTTTAGAGAGACTTGGTTTTGGATGTAATTAATTTTTTATTGATATTGCGAATGTACATGTTTTAATATTTTTAATATTTAACCAGTTTTAATATTTTTTTTGTTGTATCGATAATGTTGTATACGAATGAATTGCAATGATGTTCTGGTATTTATATATGCTATTTCAAAATATTTACACAAATATTTCTCTTTGTTCGTACAAAATTTACTCTAACAAGAAGTTTTTGTGAATAACCACACCGCAGAAAATACATGCAGTAAAATCATATAGTAAAGTGCACGCTTTGTAAATAGATCAAGATTTTTTAGGAGTAATTATTTTACCATTAAGATTAAAAGTACAATCCATGTATAAAAACCAAAAATTTCACGGAATTTCATTCATTTTTGCATCATATACTTCATGACTGATCTGGCTTTCATTTTAAAAAAGCTTTTTATGCATAAAATATTTTGTATACATATACATATATCCAGTTGTATCTATTGTTACACTATAGCTATGTGAAATACTCATTATATAGGTTAATTACAATATCAAACTCCACTATATTGATTTACACAATTTCTGAAATTTATTTTCCAATTTTACATTTTACCAAATATACGTAATAGTATGGTATATATTTTAATAATATCGATCGTTGGTTTCATTGTTCAGGATAATAGAGTGGCATTAAAATAACACAAATAGTGGGTCATAACGATTCTCCAAGAATTTCCTACGAAATTTTCGCAAATGAATTAGTTTCGTGTTGTGTGCATAATGGATTAATTGTTTCGTGCAAAACGGCTCATAATTCATTCGCTGGAATTTGCGCATTTAATGTTTATGTCATACAGTTTGCGCGACAAAAGCCCTTTACAAGCTTCATTAACCTTCTAGAACTATCATGCCTACATTTTTTTCCGTTTCTTTGGTAAGCTTGCAAGACTATGATCTATTAGCATACCATTTAACAAATTTGGGAATAAATGTGCCGCATCGCTGCGGTGTTGACGTTTAATGAAATTTTAATGAAAAGACATTGCAGGTCGGGAGCAGATAAAAAGTGCATGCAGAAAAAAATGGATCCGCGATTTCTCATACGCAGCAGCCCCGCTTTCTCAAGTAATTTTAATTAAATTTTTAGTTATTTTGGTATAGAGCGAAAAAGGATATTTAATTATTTGCGCGTTAGCAAAACCTAAAAATGTGGAGCAAGAAATATTCGACATTTGCAGCTACGGCTGTCGTTGCTACTCTTCGTTAATTAATAAAATCGTTGCGTTGTTATTTTAACATGTTTTTTTTACACGTAGAATCTGTAACGTTGGGCTATATTAAACCAAAGGAGTGATAGCAAAAATTGCACATTTAAATGACTATTTAAATTGTTAATATGAATATCGAAGAGATGATAACCGATTTAACATTTTAATTAAGCAAATATTTCCTTTTGTTGGATCTCTAATTCTGCAGGTGTCGTATGCATTTCAACATTGTTTTCAGTGTTTGCCATCTGTTTTAGTTTGAACTGAGACGTTATGTTATGTACTGATGTAGCACTTGGCTATTGTTCAAGTTTAATTTATAATTAAATTGGTTTAAATACATTTAATATCGATGCATACGAATCAATAATAACTCAAAAATTCAAAAGAAAAACATATGAAACATATTCTTTGACCTTTTCAAGCCCTCAATTCATACCTGCAATTTAATTGCCATTAACATAAAACGTCAGATTCGCTTCTCTTCTAAATCTTCCCTTCCCGCAAAATCGCAAAAAAAAAAGAGAGAAAAAGGAAACTCTCTCTGTCAACTCTAATCTGAAATCCTCGAGACGCTAATTTCCCGTATCACTCAGCTCCCCAAACTTGTCACGTTTGTTTTTAGACGTTCTCCTCTTACGCAAATGCCTTCGCTCCCCCTTTCACACACATACACATACACACGCTTTGGAGTAGCTGCCACTGGTGCTACTCGCGCGAATTTCATTATTGATCCCTTCGCTCTCGCACAAGTCTCGGGCGATTAATTCGCGGCCGACACGTTATACGCGCTCAAACGTCTTTAAGGACGTTTCCTGCTTTGACATTTCCGGCCAAATGAGATTTCCCTCTCCCCTTCCCCACTTTTGCCAAACTCTCACTCCCCATGCATATCTATATTCGCCAATTTTCCTCTTCATCAGCCGTGCCGAGAACGATTAATTATTGGGCTCCGCGAGAGCGCTGGGCTCATTTAAAATCGAGTTAGCCGCGGACGGGAGAAAGAGATCAATTTCGACAAAGCGTCGCGCGCGCATGAAAAGTTTAAATAGCAGCAGTGGCGAAATTTGAAGAGACGATTTTCATTATCTCTCTTTCTCTCTCTCTCTGCCTCTGTCTCTCTCACTCTGTTTCGCTTTGTCTGGTGCGCTTAACGATTTTGGAGAGTGGATGGGGCTTACATAGTTTCGGTTCGGTGAATGAGCCGCGCTGCAGCACGCGACGGAAATTACGCGGGATATTAAAAGGCCAATGATCGGCGCGCGTTAGAATACGCGACGTTCGTACACGCAATTACTTTCTCACTCTCTCTCTCTCTCTCTCTCTCTCTCTGTATATATATAAATATATATATGGGTTGGTCTCGATTCCTTGATTAAAATGAGCTTGTCGAGACTGGTACGCTGACTGATCGCGCCACTTGTTATTATGTTTGAATTGTGCAGATTGGACGATGTTATATGCATGTCCTCCTAGTTGAGAACTGATTCTGTTTTTTTTTTTTTTTTTTATAGATTCGAATGCTTTATTAGGTCGATCTGTTTTAGATCGATTTTAAAGTTTAAGCAGATTGAGACTATAGTTGGTTGTGCAGTATCAAAGGCATTTTTACTTTGATGTGCCGTGCGGCTTATTGAAACGTTGAAACTGCTGAAGAAGTATCTCATTGGTGTTCTTTGGTAGTTTTTTTTTGTATACTATACAGTGGAGTTGATTAAATACTATTCGTTAAATATTACAAAGGTTTTTATTAAACTCACCAGTTAATACTTATAACAGGTAAAAGTTTTGATAAATCAATTAAATAGTTATTACTTTAATCAGCCTCTGTTACAATTTAACGAATATTAAACGAACTCTTCGATGGAAAATAAATAATATTATTTTATGGACTTATCACTGACGAGTTGGTCGATTATTGTTTTAATAAATCAGATATTAATTTAATATAATCTTCTGATTTAAAAAGATATTGATATAATGAAAGATTATTAAAATATTATTTTTAGGTTGTAATGACAATTTTGCCGCTTAAGTAATTTGATGTAATTTCAAAATGTCTAATTTTATCATAAAATGCTTTGAATTTTTTATGCAATACTTATTTTCGCACTTTGATACTTTATTCTGGGCATCACTTGCCCGATTAAAATTAAAATATTTATAGGAATCGATGTATATGTATTATAAATTGATCAACGTATAGAAAAAGTATATTTTTACACTTAAGGAGTTTTTTATATTCTTCAAATGAATTCTTTAGATATATGAATATTAATATGAAACGTTTGTTCTGGTATGCAAATTAGCCAATTAAGTTAAATGCTGCCAAAGCCTACGTAGATACACAAATACTCATATTATACATTCAACCTTTTTTTAAAATTAATTTTTTTCTAATCTTTAGTGTTTCATCTATAAAACTTTTAGCTTTTAATGAAATTTACTATGAATTAAATATTCAAACTCACAAAGTTTCAAGGTTACTCTTTACAGAGCTTTGTGCGAGGAAATTCATCAAGTCAAGACAAATTTAAAGAAATACATTTTCATTTATTTTAGCATACATCCTAGACAGTTATACAATCAATATTTTATTTAATAAAGCGAATATACAAAACTACCTTCACCGCGAATATGAATCATGACACGATCGGCAATCACCGTTGATAAACGACATCGATCCCAATCGCTCAAAATCACCCCCAGCTCGCAAAACCTCCAATGATCACAGCTCCGAAATCCACATTCCCACACGCTCTTCCCCTCTTTTTCTCTCCTCCTCGCGTAGCAGCGACATCGTTTTAATTCAATCTCTCCCGGCATCGATTCTGTCCTCGTCGACTTTTCAGAAAAACAATACCCACATATAGCGAATACATACGTACACCGAGAGATAGAGAAAGAGAGAGAGAGAGAGAGAGAGAGCTTTCTTTGCCTTCACCAAAAGCGCGCGGCGCTAGAGAGCGCAAAGTTTCGAAATTGGAGTTAACAGTGCTTCACGCGCGCGCCACCGGTCCCTGCACTCGCACTCTGTCAGCCTTGTCTTTTCCGAGTTTCGAATTTGAGGTTTGAGGCTTTGGCCCCCTCTTCTGGCGCCCACTGCACTGTCATGCCGAGGGAAAACTTTATCTCGCGCCCGCGCGAGACGACGCAAACTTCTTTGGGAACTACGTCTCCCACTATCTCTCTCTCTCTCTGTTTTCTCTCTCTCTCTCACGTTTCCGCGAGGCATAATCAATAGTATATTTAACGAATTAGAATGTTTGTTTTGTCGCTGCGCATTGAAGGAAGCTACGACGCTGGTTTTCATTTTGCATTGAGTGTCCAAATAATACGCTGCTGGTGACGCGACTCGAAATGGGATTCTTTTGGATTTGGCTAAAAAATTTTTAATAAACATAAAATACTAACGTTTTTTCCCTAATATTTATTGCAGTCTTGGTTTAAAAGCAGAACTCGTATTTTTAATGTATGCGCATTTTGTGCGCGTTGGAATCTGCATATTGCGAAAGCTCGGATTGTTTATCCGTTGATGATTAATAATGGAACGAAACGAGCATCTTTTTTGTGTTTTATATTTATGTTTCGTTTATACAAGAGTGAATTAATTGAGTATGCGTGACTGGATTTGTTCACGATACAAGATGCCAGATAAAATGTTTACATGGACTATTGGATAGCGCGCGACATTGTTTTTTTGATAAGCTGGACGCTTGTTCTTTGCGTTCTTCTAGACAGATGCTTAAATTGGGACAATCAATAGACACAAATTTTTTATTTTAAAGAAACAATCTTTAATGAATTATGATTGTTATTTATTATTATACGCCGATATAAAAGGTTATTGTGTATTGGAAATATAAAATAGATTATTGCTCTAATAATTGTCAATTATAATGCTGCATACATATCAATAGTAATTATAAACACATTGGAATCGCCAGATTTTATATTATGATATATTACTCTATTTATAACCATATGTGCCGCAGTAAATTCATATTAATTAATAATTGTCGAAGTAGTACATATTTGCATTTATGACATATAAATGTTAGTTAATACCTGATAGACTCGCGCTTTTCTAGAACAGTATCAGAAATATCATTCTATCCCTTTTGGTTAGACCGAAGACAATATTTTAGAATTTCAATAAAATGCAAGTCATACCAATTTCCCATTTGCATTTTCAATTTTACATCCTAGCACCACCAGCTGTATATATTCGATTACGTATTCTAAGGTCGTAAATCCTGAATTTTCACACGTGTTCGTAAAAATAAACTTAAAATCCATAATTCCCGGAGATTTCGCGTGCAGGGTGAGACCACCCCAACGGCTTCTACCCAAATTGAATTCACGCGAATTTCGCTTTTCAAAGTTTAATTCTCATAATTCGATTGCGAGATAGCAGCGCGGTATAGCTAAATACGACATCGAAACAATTCTTGAAAAATATCACAACCGATGTATAGATTTCCGCTATAGTTTTCCGATCCAAACTCGCATTGAATATATCCGTTGACCACCTGAAATTTCGCATATACATCCTTAACTCGTGAAATTTCAACTCGAAAAACTTTCTTGCACTTCTTATATATCATTTACTTCCAAGTTGTCGCGAAAAAGAGCACCGAACAAAACGTCGCCGTGTCTTCCCCTCTTCCACGGCCGCAAAAACTGCCAACTTTCCCGCCGTCCGTCCACGCAAAATCTTCCCAGCAACACACACACACACACACACACACACACTGCACTCACATATAAGTACACGTACACAAAACTGGAATCCAAGAAATTTCCGTTATCTCTCCCTCGGCAACAGCAGCAGCATCCACACACTCGCTGCGCTCAACTCTTCTCTCTCAGAGAATAAGAAAATCATAAAGAAAAAGAGCTGGAGCTCAGCAGCAAGCGGTATGCGCTCACCTCGAGATCCATTTAACTCGATAAATACGAAACTCCGCAATTTTCCCGGGCCCTAACAACGGCTCGCGCCTTCTCCGCGCGGCACCTCAGCTACCACACACAGCCGCAAAAGTCGCTGTAATTAAGAGTCTTGCGATGCAGTGAAATTCCGTGCATATGCAGTACGTACGCGTGCACGTGTGTGTGAGTGCAGTGCAGATTCAAGAGAAGTATAAGACTCGCGGCTAATATAGCACGCGGATGCAATTAAGACACTTGACGAAGACGCGATAATTTCCTTTGTTCGCCTAACCTCTTATCTCTCTGCGCCTTCTCTTCCGCTCTCTCTCTCTCTCTCTCTTTCTCTCTCTCTCTCTCTTGCGCGACACCTTCTGAAGTCTGTTTCTGCATGCTCTATTATACTTGCGAGTGTGTACGCGTGCGCTGGTTCGTATTTTCGCGAGATTACGTTGCACGAACGAAAGGAGACTTTGTATGCGCAATCGCGAAGGTTGTGTGTGCGAGCCTGTATATATATATATATAGATTGGATTAGTGAATTATTGTTTATTGAGTTATGAGACAGCGTGTTGCGGCGCTCAAAGGAGGAAGAGAGAGAGAGAGAGAGAGAGGTGTCCTGGGCTTGTCGAGCTTGAATTGATTTTGAGTCTATTGTCTGTCAACACTTGTGGGATAATTCGATTGTTGAATGGCTGGCTTTGTTCCGGGATAAAAGACGACGCCGCGGCATGCTATAAAGCTGGAAAGAGTGCGGTTAAAAGCTTGAATAAAGAATTCTTCGCCTGTTAGGCCTAAATTATTGTCTACGAGCTTCGCGAAAAATGAGAATGTTACATTTTCGTTTTTATGAACATGTTTTCATTGATATACCTTTTGTGAGTCTTGAGCCAGAACGCGCCTCATTTCTTAAGAATTTAATTTCTAATTGGACTGAATAATTTGGGGCGTTTTAGAGTTACTTCACTTGGAAGTTACGTCACTTTTAATTTTCTCTTACATAGAGCTGAACATTATATTAAGACTATTATGTAGTTTACGAGCTTTCAACAGCCACCGGCTGCAGCTATTGCACAAACGCATCATTCATCAAAGATTTTTGCAGAAATAATTATAGTCATATTAATTTCTGCGCGTCACAGAGTCAGTACTTAGTATTTCAAATTTTATAACTGACGTTAATATTAAAGCTAATTGAGTAGTTTTAAGCTGATTTTTTTTTGAAAACAGTTTTTTTTTCAATGCTGTATATGGAATAATTATTTCGTCAGAGCTCATTGTGTTTGTCAGTGCTGCTAAATTTTGTCCGAACAAAATTTAAATTAACCAACAATTATATCTATGTATTTGGTAGCTGTAGACATGATTTTTCAGATTAGATTTTCAAATTTGTTCTGGTAGAGTCCATGGAAAGTGGGTGCGTAATAATAATATTTATTAATTTTACATCCCTTACGTTTCATTGTTATTATTTTATTATTTCATGAATCTTTCATTAGGTTAATGCATGGAAATGTATTTTTTATTATTGCATAAGGTTTATGCATTATATTCAAACATTTAGAATGAGTATAAAAAGTGTATTATGTTTCCGAGGACATGTGAAATGTATATGCCTGTCTCGGAAGTTTTTATTGACCCCATAAAAAAGACATAAACTTCGACACTTTTTTTAATCATCACGTATATAGGTATATTGCATTGTTTTACAATGCGTACGCTTATGCGTGTGAACGCCAATGTAGGTTACCAGTTGCCGCAACGTGTTAATTAATTTTCTTTGAATTACTTTCTTTTGAATTTCCACGAATATTAATTTCACAACAAAACGCTGCATTATTATCTATTAATAAAATTGCCTGTGTCGATCTAAACTCAAAATATCACCAGCAACCCAGTCCAAGAGAACCATACATTTTTTCAACCCCTTCCAAAAAAGCGAAAAGCGTCATCAGTATACATAATCATATGGACCTCACTTTTCAACCACGCAAATAATAATAAAGCGCACTCGACTGGCTAATATAACTGTGTGAATCCCGAAAACGCCGGGGAGAGAGAGAGAGAGAGAGAGAGAGAGAGAGAGAGAACCGAAGGTGCGCACATGAAAAGAACGGTAAATACACAAACGACATTTTCGCGCGTAAACATTTATGAATGGTATAGAGGGTGTAATAGGCCGACTGAGGCTCGTAATATTAATTAATGCTTGATTATGTACGTAGAGATATACATATATACGCACAAACAGAGTGAGTGTCCGAGGTAGGAAAAAGCTCATGCGTTATACGTCAAAATATCAGTGCTGGCAGGTCTGCTATCTGGGCGTCAAAGGTTTTAACACGCTGCACCTCGCGCTGCACACACTCACACAGACACACAATACACGTATACACATATGGGGACAGAGAGAAGAGTGAGGTTATGTATGTGGGCGGCGGCAGTCTCGCGAGCTCGCGAAGCCCATTCGTCGCGATTTATACGTCCGATATTTGTCATCCTCATAAATAACTACGGAATTTAGCTTATAGTCGACGCGCGACATACTGCTCTCTCTCTCTCTCTCTCTCTCTCTGTTACTCTCTCGCGCACTCGCATCGGCCATTCCTCTCTATTTGCAAGACATAAAGTTTGCGCGCGCGCGACAACAAAAAAAAAAGAGAGCATATTGCACATACAGGACGAAAATCGCGAGCAAACAAAGATAAAGAGGGGGTGTGTTGAGCGTTAAAAACTTGAGAGTGCGCTGCAGCAGAGAAATTTATACGCCGTAAACAAGCGAAGGCATTGTGTGTAACGATTATTTGTATATATAAATGCGCGCGCGCAAAGTGTGTGTGATACGCTTTCTTTCGCCGTCGAAGAGCTCGGGGATTTAGATGCGATCGCGTTTGTTGTGTGCGCGCGACGTCGAGTTTTTTCTCCTTCGCGTGATTTTAGGAATGCCAGAGAGTAGAGTAGAATAGAGAGAGAGAGAAAGAGAGTTTGCTCTTGCAACTGATAAAATTGGTCAGTTAGTTAAGCGCGCGACTCTTTTGCGCGCGATAAAAGTTTCGTGTTTGCATTTAATGCGGAGGTCCCTCGGTTCGCGACGTTTATTTATTAAGATGAACCCGCGAATGCTTTGAAATGCGGTTGTTTATGGGATTGGTAAATTAATTGGTACGGTTTTGCTGGACATGCGATACCGATAAAGACTTACTTTTGCCATCCACGTCCGAATATCGTGAAAAGAGATACGTGGAAAATAATTTTTAACGAAATGAGTATTTGCTAGATTCGTTCAAGAATGAAATGCAATCGTTTACCCGCACAGCAAGTCCTCTTTTTAATACTCAGGCTCGAGCTTGAAATTATGAATTTACCATAACATCCAGCGATTCTATTTTTAATTTGTACAGTGACGAATCCGTTGCATTTCAAAGCGATTCGTATTCTTATTTTGTTGCCATCGTTCCAGTATAAAAAAAATCTCCCGTTTGAGCCAAGGGGGAAGAAAATAAATAGCTCGAAAAATAACATGTGGGCGTCGCCCGCATTCAATTTCGTTTTTGCGAATTCGCGCTCGCGCTCGTTTTGTTCCTTGCACACTTCGTAACTCTCTCGTAAAATCTAAATTATATTTTAAAATCGCGTAAACTCGTTTTATGTTTTCTCGAACGCGCATCGCTTCGCTGCATTTTTTTCTCGAGCAAAGTCGTTCGATTCCCCCAAATCCGGAATCGAAGCGGAGAGGGTCCGTAATCGCGACGACGACGAAACTTGGCCGAGTGTAAAAAACCCACACCGCTCGAGAACAAAGCGTATAGATTAAAAAATCGTAAAGCGGCACTTAACGATCGCCACCCAGGGAAAAAAAAACGGGAGAAGAAGGAAACGACACGAATCGACAAAGAATTCACAGTGATATTCTTCTCTGCTCGTCAGGAAGGATCAAAGCATTACCACGTATCGAGGGAGATCCTTGGCATAAAAAGAGCCAAACCGTATTTTCGACTATAGATATACGTATCTCCTCCTCTTCTCTTTTTCCATGTAAACACACGGGAGTGAGGGAGCGACGAAGAGGAAAAAAGAAGAAAAAAAGAGAAAAAGGTGTGAGCGAGAGAGAGAGAGAGAGAGAGAGAAGGGTCTCCAGGATGCGCGGAATATCGAGACTCTTACGTATCTTATGTATAACGCGTGGATTCCGGTTTCTCTTTCATGCACCAAGACTACACTGCTACATATATACCTGTATAGCCGAAGGAAAAAGGGAGAAGGCAAAGAAGAAGAAAAAGAGTGAGTAGTCGGGATGACAGCGCGCGAAAGGTGAGAGAGAGAGAGAGAGAGAGAGAGAGAGAGAGGGAGGGAGTGAGAGAGAAGCTGCAGGAAGGGGCGTTGAATTCCGACATAAAGCGAAGGCTTCCTCCTTTTGCTCAAGCTGAATCATAGATTCAGTTCGTTTCTCTCTCTCTCTCTCCCTCTCTCTCCTTCCATCCTCGACCGCGAAACTCGAATATGCTCGGATCCTCGTTTTCTTTTCTTACTCGCCACCCCCCCCCCCTCCCGTCACTTGGTTTCCTTCGTCTTCTTCTTACACGCAAAGCACAAAAATGCCAACGTTAAATTACACAGTATATCGGGTCGGGTGCAAAAAAATGCACGCATGGAGGCATTAGAAGGCCTCGTATTGAAAATTGACCGCAGAAAGTATGCAGCGTTTAAGAGACTCTACTTTGTCGTGAATGCACCAATTGCGGATGCGATCGAGAATGGGCGCCTTTCCTTTTTGTATCGCAAAAAGAAATATGTCTTTCTGCATTTATGGAATTCGAGAGTTTTGTTCCTTTGATTCGATTCGCCGAGTTAGGGGATGCGCGTCACTTTTTCAGTAGCCATACGTGCAATGATTCGGTCGACGAAGAATGTGCGGTTATCTTATTGTGGAACGAGAGTTCGGTTGCAACTACACGCATGCTACAAAGTTTGTCATTAAAGGCGTCGACTGTTTAGTAAATTGGAGGCAATGGCGAAGCGTTATAGCAATCATTGCTGAACTCGGTTCCCTGCGCGGAACTTTTGTCCGAAGCATTGTGTGTGTGTGTGTGTGTGTAGGGGGTTACGTTTAACTCTTGCTTTGATGCCCTATAATCATGCTGCGTGTGCTGCTGCTACTCCATTCTGCGCGTTTCCCCATGTTTCTCTCACCAAAAATTGGGGCGACTCTTTAAAGGTACTTCCATAACTTTTCCAGCGTATTCATTGCCTATAAAATGACGTTTTATAAATTCATACGTTTTTGGTGCAAGAACACGGATCTAGGAACTAGATCATCAGATTCTCAATTGAAAATTGTCTTTGCAGCTGGGTCGAACTTTAACTCGTTTGCAATTCAGCCAAACTTTGCAGCAAGCCAAGTACGAGGGCAGCAGCAGCAGCAGCAGCAGCACCAACGGTGGCAGCGGCAACGACAGCAGAAGTAGCAAAAGAATTGACAAAAAATGTCGTCGTGAATTTCGGTGCAAATAGCTGAAAAGTTTGCTTAAGCTAGAATAAAGTTTTACAGCAAACACCTTTGCTAATGCAGCACGAGCTTTTGTGGATCTAATCAATTTCTCACTTGCTGGGTGACAAAGGTCGCGTTGCCTACTTACGGGGATGCTGTTTATCCACTTGGAGAGTTAGTTTTTTAAACTTCTGTCGCAAAAACTGTCCACGCTTTCTGCTGCTCCAATCAAATCGTATCCTTTTAAAGTATAACATTGCAAATTGTACCGATTCGACAATTAAACAATTGGATCTACATTTTCTCTTAATCCCTTATTTACATACTATACTATTGATCGCTTCTTCGGCCGTGTACAATTTCATTTTTCGACACACGAGAGCGACACAAGTGTTTGTGGAATCTCTTAGTGGTCCTTTTTGTCTGTTGTCTCCCGATACGCGCTTCATCCCGAAACCTTATAAGCTGACTTTTTCAACAACCGCAACAGTAAAAATGAAATTCTACACCGTACGAATACGCGCTCTCTTTTTTCGTCGTCTCCCCTCTTGTCGCTGCTATGTGCACACTTTAAAGAGAAATAAAGAAACACACTGCAGAGAGAGAAAGAGAGAGAGAGAGAGAGAGAGAGAGAGAGAAAATGAAACGAACTGCTCTAAGTGCTGTCTCTCCTCTCTGTCTCTCTATCCATTTCCTTCTCTTTCACCTCCCTCCATTGTGTCCACATGTATTCCTCCAAAAGCGCCGACTCTAGGACGGCGGCGACGACGAGGACGAGCCAGAGGCAAGCGAGTAGTTCCGTCGTCTCTCGCTTTCTCTCTTTCTCTCTCTCAGCAAAGGCGCCGGCGTGTTCGATTATTCCGGGGTGGGATTCGATTTACCATCCAGCGACGGTGCGTACTGCACCCTCCGCGCCCCCCCTTTCCTCTCTTTTTTAAAAAGAAGGCACACAAACACACAGAGGAGAGCTGTAAAGGTCCCCTGGCGCTGTAGACTCGCGCGCAGCCTCGTCCTTCCTGTTTCCTATTCTTCTCGTGGGTATATGGCCATGCTATACGCCAGAACGCATTAGGGGTACATACGAGACGAGCTCCCTCTTTCTTCTCCTGCTTCTTTTTCTTCTTCCTTTTTTTTTCTTTGTAGAGGGTGGCATACACGCTGGATTCTTAAACGCGAGCAAACACAGTTTTTTTTTTTCGAGGTCCTCGCCCTATGAGGAATTGCGCTTTAATAATGTTTGACTTGTTTCGCGTTGTTTTCCCTTTGTCCCTATCGCGCCCCGTGGGGATTAGTACAGCTTGGGTCCAGGGTAAACAGAAAAACATTTTTTGGGGATTTAGAAATTGTGTGCCGCCGGCCTTGGATGCATGATGTGGACCACCACTACTACTACTACTTTGTCAAGTCCCGCGAGCGACGCGAGTGTGGATTAGTACGTGTGAATCCCCCCACTCTCCGGCTTAAAATGAGATTTTTTCGCCGTAGGTGCAGAAAGGAACAGTCGCGGCTTCTTATGAGCGCTCTCGCGAGGTCGTCATTTTTTTTCAATTCTGCGGAGTCTTGAGTTACGATGCGCGGCGGTAATTTTGAGCGGAAAATTTCTGCTGGCCTTTGTAAATCCTTTGCCGGGTCTTTTGCCGCTCTTTTCTATCGCGAGACGGTTAGCTGTATAGCTGTGGTGAATGATGGTCATTTGATAGAGTTAATTTTCTTCCTTTATTAGAAAGTATTAAAAATGTGACGATGACGTTAAGTACCGGCGTCACGAAAGCTTGTGAGATTCTAATGTGAGGATGAATTCTAAAGTTTGAGGCTGTAGTTTATTATTATTAAAGATAACTTTTTATTTAGATGATACAATGTGAAGCAAATTAGTGATGACATGAAATGAAATATATTAAAATAATCTTCAAAATTACAGTGCACCTTGTATTTTAACATAAATGTTTATACAGCAGAGTTTGTTTCACGGTATTGATGTAGTGGTCACATGATTTTTATTTATAAAAAGTATAAACAATACCATGTACTGAAAATGAGTATATATACAATCTTGTCCTTATTAACCTTGTTATATCTTGGATTTAGTCTACCATGCTTCCGGCTTCCATTATAAATAAAAAAGGATTCAACTTCACAAATTCAATGGAATAATTAAAATAATACCGCAAAAAATGGCCACTCATTAATTAATAAGAAAAGAGCCTTAAAGAGAATCCCGAGTAATTAAATAAATCCGATACCGGCGAATTAGTTAAATTAAAAAAAGGAAGAAAAAAAGAAGAAGACGAGACGAGAGGAAGAAAAAGAAAGTTAAAAGCCAAGAAACAAAAAACTTTCGGGCAAATTGCAACAATTCAGTTGCGGCCGCGGTGCGGTAGCTATGCACCAGCGCTAAAAATAAATGTAATAATGGCAAGTGCTTGAATAATGACGAGCGGAGTGAGTAAAAGAAAGAGAGAGAGAAAGAGAGAGAGAGAGAGAGAGAGAGAAGAGAAGGTGGAAGAGAGAGAGAGAGAGAGAGAGAAGAGAAGGTGGAAGAGAGAGAGAGAGAGAGAAGAGAAGGTGGAAGAGAGAGAGAGAGAGAGAGAGAAAGAGAAGAAACGAAAGAGAGGAAGAAGACCGAGAGAGAGAGATGAAAAGAATTCACCGTCGAAGGTAGGGAATTTTTAATGGTCCGTCAGGAAGGAGCAGGAGAGTAAGAAGAGAAAAGAAAGAGCGAGAGAGAGAGAGAGGGAGACAGAGAGAAGGACAGGGGATAAGCCGCGTCCTATAAAGCAGCTGGCCTTGTCCAGTACGTCTGTGTGTGCGTGTGTGTGTGTGTGTGTGCGCGCGCGCATGAGTGCAAGTGGGCAGGGACGGACTTTTGCAGACTCGCGCGCAGGATGATATGCTGCGGCCGTTCCCGCTTATACATATTACCCTGCATTCGTGGCCCTAATCCATCTCTCCTCTCGTCTTCCCCCCTTCCTCTTTTGTTTTTTTTTTTGGATTTCTATCTCGTCCTTTTGCCCCGCTATTTCCGTGGAACTACGGCAGGCATCGACTGCTTTGCGTATATTTCATTGTCGACGATTCTAGAGGTTCGTGGATAAGTACGAAAGTTTAATGAAGCCGTGCGCGAGTGGTGATTTTGTCACTACGGCTGGTCGATGGTCGTCAGGTGTTACTCGCAACATTAATTATTTGCGGAGCTTTTGCATTACTAGGATTTGAATTAATGAGTGGCAAGGATTTTGGAGACTATTTTTAAAAAATTAATCGTATTATATACTGCAACGAATATAGGCAGCATACATTAATTACTAACAGAAAGAAATATAATGTCAAGTTGTTATACAAGTTGTTAGAGAAAGTGAAATTGTTAATCTTAAAATTAGAATTTTTTATAGGTATAGTAAAATCTAATGTTTAACTGTTTTTGTTACAGGTGTGTATTTAAATATCTTCTAAGGTTCATTAAAACGCCAGCATGGAATAGAAAGTAAGCTGACTTATTATACATTTTTTCTCCTAATTTATGTAAACATGCAATTAATGTGAGATACATGGAGTATCCGAGTTATGAATCAGTTACTCATCTGTCAGCACAAAAGATTGTTTAGTCCCTTGCGCGGTAAAGAGTTATAAACCTTCAAAAGAGATTCCGGTAACGAACTGCACACCACACGAAATTCATGTCCATAAAAATCCCCGAAAGTCATCTTCCTCTCCAAAAAGCTTCTTGCGCGCCAACAGGTGCAGCCTTTTCAATTCACACCGATAAAGCAGCCAAAAGAGATTTTCCAAAATTCCAAAAGCATATATACCATCATCCGAGTACTTTCGAAACACGTATATAACCGTATCCGCACGAGTGAGCTAAATCTTTCTCTTTCATTCGCTCGTCCAACCAAAAAACCATTTGCCAAAAAAGAAGTAGAGAGAAGCCCATCTGTCTCTCTCTCTCTCGCAGCAGTAGCAGCGGCAACTTCACCAAAAGCAGGGCTGCTACGCTCGCCAGACCTTATCAAGAAAAATCCACCCATCCTCTCTCACTCTCTCTCTCTCTCCCGCGTCCAACTCTCCAAGCAAACATCAGCAACAACAACAACAACAACATCGAGCTCATCTCTGCTTCGTATCTCCCTTCGTCAGAACTCGGCGATCCTTCCTTCAACCCATCCACTCACCCGTACTCTCTCCCTCTCTTTCCCTCTTGCACCATGTACACCGATACATATATACACGTATACACAACGCGCAGGTAGGTTTTTCATCTCCGTCTCTCGTTATTCCCATTCCAGCCGTACGCACACTCTCACTCACTCTCTCGCTACTCTACCCCCCTGTCATTCGCTCCGTTAGTACCCGTATGTACATATAATACCTGCTACAGCAGCGGCAGCGCCAGTCCGTCCGTCTGGTCTGCCTCTGGTTTGACTGTGAACATCATGGATGGTACGGTAGCACCGGCAGCGGCAGCGGCAACGGCAGTGGGCAAGAAATCATGCGAACGATCGAACTGCCGGATATACGGAAATTTATAGTGATTCCCGTACACGTTGCCGCTGTCCGATCTCTTGCTACAACGAATTACGCGTACCGCCTCTCTCCCTCTCCTCTCCTCTCCTCTCCCTCTCCTCTCCTCTCCTCTGTCTCTGTGTATATACGTTGTCTGTACGAGAGAGGAAGAGAGAGAGAGAGAGAGAGAGTGAGTGAGAGAGAGGTAGACGCATGGGCGGTGCGTAGAGAATACTGCAGCAGGTTTGGCTTGGATGCTGGTGCAGTAAACGTAACGAGCCGCGTCCAAAGCATTTCGACGCACGTCGCACCGGCATCGTCATCATCATCGCCATCATCATCATCATCATCATCATCAAGTGCTAGTTCTGTTGCTGCTGCTGCTGCTGCTAACCTTACCGTGTATACCGTTACGTCCTCTTTCCTTTTCTGTCTTTCTCTCTCTTTCTCTTTTCTTTCGCTCACATACATACATATATATATATATATAGGAGTGCGCGTCGCGGCATCGATGCCAAAGCTTATCCCATTAATAATTTATCCTCTTGCAATGCTCAGCACTGCACGTATGTGTGTGCGTATGTACAGCGTGTGTATGTTTATTGTATGTGGGTCGATGGCCGTTCAATGCTCGCGCATGGAAAGTTTCTTATGGTCACCGCGGCTTGCAATAATACCGACGACTCGTTTAGGTCGCTACGGCGCTGTTGTTGCTGCTGTTGCTGCTGCTGCTGCGCACGTGGATTGCAAGTGCACTTGTTGTATCGACGACTGTTATAATGCGCTTATTGCGATGCGACGAACGGTACTGCGAGTTTCTCGAGGCCTTTCTATAAGGGAATATAGACCCGGTAAGGTCAAGTATACGACTGATTGGACGAATCTGGTTTTCCTAGATTTTTCTATATAATTGGATATTAAGAGAAATTGATAGAAATAATTGTGATTTTGTTTAAACAATTTTACTGATATTTCGATGGAACACAAAAAATGAGTTGCAGATATGAGGTTCGATCAAATTGTCCGGTTAACGGACTTTTCCTGATGCTACTTTATTAATAATACCACGAATAGCATGAAGTGCCGTATTATTAATAAAGGATGCCGTGAGAAAAAGAAAGCAGCTCTTCTAATTATATTGAAATTTTCCTCTCTCTCTCTCTCTCTCTCTCTCTCTCTCTCTCTCAAACGAGCACTTACATATTATATACCACAGCTACATTTACAGATATTCAATACATTATTATCTATGGTACGCATTTATCTCGATGATGAGTGACGATAACATACATTATATTACACGTTCGATTGGTGGTTCAGTTTATATAAAGTGACTAAGACGTTTTGTTACTCTCCTGCTTGGATATACGCGGTTCGCTCTCTCCCTCTCTCGCGTGCATCCATCCGAGCGCAATCTCATCGGAATGATTAATTCATTTTTAAATTGTACCACGTATAGCCGCGATATCAATGACGATCACGACATCCCGGGGTATTTGTTCCAGCTCGAAACAAAAGAAAATAAAAATCTGAAAGGGAACGTATATTTTGCTAATGTCACCCGGTTCATCTTCGCAAAACAAAAGCGAGCGCGGAGAGCTTAGAGAGAGAGAGAGAGAGAGCCGCGCTAATGAAAGGAAAGAGATAGGAATCGGCAGCCAAGGGTCCCTCTGCTAATTATCCCGGATGACACATCATCGTTCTCGCATGCGCTTTCGCGGATTCTTTCCGCGAAATCCCTGCGCGCACGCGGTACATTATTGTTGTTATATAGCCACACACGTTGCCGAGCTTGCTGCTGCTGCTGCTGCTGCTGCTGCTGCTGCTGCTGCTCTCGTGTGTATAGCTCTTATCGCGTCATCTAATCTGCAGCTACAATGCCCCTTATCAGCGGTACACACAAAGTTCATAAAGTGCGCGGCTGTACATTTCAGGCGCGCCGCGTATAAAGCTCGACTTATACATAATATTAAGTATAAAAATGATTTACTGCACCGGTGGTGGCGGCTGCGGCGGCGCGCGAGCAGCGTATCTACTCTTGTGTCCTCGTAAGAAATTTATGTACCATTATGCCTATTTTTATACAGTATACCCCCGGTGCTCGCGCGGACATACATCACCGAGACATATGGAATGAAAAAAAGAGGAAGGCGAGAGAGAGAGAGAGGAAACCTAGCGCGAAATTTATCGGATCATTTCTGAAATTCGCTTCCTCTCTCACTCTCTTCTCTCCGCCATCCTAGATTACATTATTGACCTTCACCTTAACTCCCTTCGCCATCGCCGCCGCCGCCGCCGCCACTTATACATACATTTTTTTTCATTCGACCTTTTTCCCCACATTTCATTTTCTCTCTTCTCCCTTTTTTCTCTCTATCTCCCTCTCTCCCTTTCGATCTCCCTCGTCGTACACGTTTTCATCTCTCCTACCTTTGCTGCTGCTCCTATACCGCTTCCTTTTATTGCTCGGTGCGTATTTATAGTCTTCTCTCTCTCTCTCTCTCTCTCTCTCTTTCATCGCTTCTCTCGTACGTCTTATAACGCCATTTCTCTTTTTCTTTCTACGTCGCTTAGTTCTCCCTCGTCCTCTTCAGCCCTTTTACAAGCGTTGCCACTCTCTCTCTCTCTCTCTTTTTTTTTTCTTTTCCAGTCGCAGCCTCTTCTTTTTCATACCTTTCCACTGTATATTTCTTTTTTCTATGCTGCTTTTTTTTATTATGTATCGGTTGTTGCGTCACTTCTTTTTCTCTCTCTCGTACCTATCAGATTTCCTCGGGGTTAAATAAATAATGTCCTTGTTTGCAGCACTCCATACGACCTTGTCGTGGAAGAGCGTTATCTTGACAAGAGCTGAAATTATAACCTTTTCTTTTATTACTTTCAAACTGAATTACGCCAAGCGATGTGTTCGTTTTAAGTATAATTAGAGTGGCAGGTTGCTCCTCGGGTGGATTAATTTAATTTATTATCGTAAATACGACTCGAATACATTGATACAATGAAACTAGTTTTTGAAGAAATCTGTGAAATACTTTTTTTTTTCGTACCTTGATCGAGTGTTTCCACGTTCGAATTGCCATTTTTAAAAGCGTTTCGGAGAGAGTAAAGCAAGTCATGCAAAAAAGGGTTCTTGAATGCCGATATCCGCTTCGGAATTATCCTGTTGCGCAATGCAATGCAAATTGTATCGTTCTTCTCGGCATGCATTCAGCTTCGCTATAATCATACTCGTGCGCATTAAATCAATGGCCCAATCAATCGATCAATCAATCAATCGTTGCTCTCTTTGACTTGCCTTTTTGAGCTGTGAAGATCCCGGAAATGCGTTAAGCGATCACCGCGGGGCTTTCGGATACTCATCTTTACTTTTTTTTATCTCGTCGATCAACGTTTTTATGTTTGGCCCTGGATGACTGTATATAAATTTAATTTATTTAATACTATAGTTTTGTAATTTTTTTATTTTTTATTTTTGTCATGAATAATAATTTAATTTTTTAAACTATCTAAATTGTTAACTACAGATGGGCATTCCTTAAATTCTAGCTTAACTTAGGAATGTACCAAGTAGAATTTACAATTAATCGATGGTTATTCTTTGATTTGACTTTAAGTATGTAAATATACTTCATTTGCTTAACATTTTTTCTATTATTTTCCGATCTTTCGCAAATCGATTTAATTAAAGCATGTCGTATGAAATATTTCAGGATCCGTTTTATCGAATCGCAACTTAATAATCCATTTATTCAACTTAATAGGTCTCGCGAACTCCCAAACTGCTCGTGGAAGCCAATGAATCATCAACTGGTTCTCTCCCACTTTGCTCATTGCTCCGAGAAAGAAGTGCTCCAGAGAGTGAAATGTCCCTCTCCAGCATCAGACAAAAGAAACAAAAGGAATCTCGCACGGGTTATGGCCACTTCTTCAGTCTCACCTCCTTCTCTTCTTCTTAATTCTCTTTTCATACTCGGACCCACTCGTCAGTTTCTTTGTCCGTTCGTTATATACGTAGTGTTCCTCCTAACACACACACACACACACATAGACACACACACTCGGATAAGCCGAGAGAGGCTACGCGCGATCCTACGCGATAAATAAAGACCCTTTCTCTCTCTCTCTCACTTCGTGCGCTCTGCTAATCTGTCGGTATTAGCCCCGACGCGCGCGGCACTGCAGATTAGTATGTATCGTGCGTCTCTTGAAAAGAGAGCTCGCTGTTTATCGCGCGCCCTTTTTTTTATGACGTCTACGTGATTCGACGGCGCTATTTGCTCCCGGTGGATGCTGCTGTTGCTGCTGTTGTGCACTTTTTCCACCTCTCTCTCTCTCGCTCTCTCGCTCTCTTGCTACGTTTTGTATACGCGTGTGTATATACGCGCGTGTTTAAATTTCATAAAAACGATCGTACGCTCTGTTAATTGAGTTTGCAAGAAGTTTGCAGTGACGCTCCCTTAACTTTTAGCTCTGTTTTTATTAAAATATCGATTCGGCCTCCCCGCCGTAGAATTGGGTAGAGAACGACGCTGACCTGCATTTGATGCGACTGCTTTTTGGACGGAGCTACATGTGTGTTTTTATTGCGCGAACGTGTGCCTGTACCGTGTGTGTGTATGTATGCGACGAGTTTACATTTTTTTCCGAGGGTGGAGGGCAGCTTTAAATTTGAATTTACGTTTGCGCGCGGATGGTCTTGTTTGGTTTCGCTAATTGGTGCGTTGATGAAGATGCAGGCGAAGGATAATTAAAGTTTAATTTGCTTCGACGCTGCTGCTGCTGCGGTGCACTGGATGTGCTAATGCGGAACCGTCTTGATATAGTCGACATTTTGATAAGTTCACTCAGAATAGATTATTCGTCCACGCTTTTTTTTTCTCATCGCGTGTATACGCGAGTGTGTTTATCTGCGAAAATGCATCAGAAAAGCGTATGTTTGCGAGATGTGCTTTATGCAAAACGATCTCAACCGAGGAAACGTAAATCAAACTTTTCTTTTGTCCGATATCATATTCTCAAACTTTATGCATTATTCGTATATTTCGATGTATATACCTTTCAATTTTCATTATGGATATAGGGAAATTTTTTATAATTACTTAGCTTGCAGCCATTGAATGAAGTTTGAATACAATTAATTAACGCACTATTAATTGCTGGGAAAGTTAATTACTTTCTTTTGTGCGTTTTCAATCACGACATAAAATTGATGACCTAGATTCGGGTCGGAATGTTATTTAACGACAGCAGTTACGTCGTTGCTTCTTTTTCATTAAACAATCTTTTTATTCCTATGTATTTTATTTTTTTTTATTTCATTAAACGCTGTATAATTACGAAATTGCTCCGATACAGAAAGTTATCTAGTTATATCAGGGCATTCGTTTATCGACACAAGCTAGACGTTACGATAGTTGTTCTAGACAGTTTTCTGCCAAGGTTACAATGTATTTTGAACATTGTAACAAGTATTCCTTTTTCTATTGTAAAAGTGTCGTAACAAATTCCAAAGTTCAGAAAGGAAGTATACCGCGAAGTGAAGTATAGTTGCTGCTACATAAAAATCAGTATTTTTCCTATTGACCTATTTTGTGAGTCTCCACGTTGTGTCACATTGATATTGTTATCGAATGTTACGTATGCATTCCGAGATCAGAGTATACAATATTATGAAAACATCAGAATTTCTTTTATAAGCTAATACGGAGAATTCCGATTCCCATGTTATAAAACAGAGACCATATTCTTTAAAAATAATGGAATAAAATGGTAATAAATGTGACTTTTATAACTTGTGTATCTACAGAAGGCATACAAAACCAAGTTAAATATTTTTTTTTTAATTCCAGCAAAACAAAGTGCCCAGTCAACATTATTTTCTGTCGTAAAGTCGATTTCTCTTTAATATTTCTGTACATGTTCAAACGAATATCCAAGTTAGAGAAAAAGTTACAATCCACGGCTTTTCGCCGCAAAGCTTCGGCGATATATATATATGTATATATACTTTCGCGAGCACTGACATATCGGTAATTACGAAACGATCGGGAAAAACTTTATACACGCTACTTTTTTTTCCTCCCGATATTCAATTTGAAAACGAGAGTCGGCGTATCGTCGACTCGCTTTGCCGAAGCGCAGAATTTTTATAAAACAAACGGCGTCATAGCCGGGGCAATCAAAAGCTTCAAGTATCTTGGCGTATCAAAAATAAAAAACCTGTCGCAGCCGTTTGTTATTACAGAGACAGGCGGCGCGCGTCCATATATATAAGGATATTTGCATTTTTCTGAGCGGCCGTCCCCGCACTTTCAGTCTATATCACCAGCAGAAGGTAAATAAAATGCGAATCAAGATTTGCTTTTATAAAAATTGCCCTTCGCACGCATCTCTTTATTATTTTTCTCCCTCTCTCGTATAGCTCATTCTTTACTTTTTTTTTCGAGGAAAAATCACTGAAAAACCATATACACAGGAACTCTGGCGCGCGTATAGTCGTCCCGGCGCTACTGCTTTTGTCGTTACTGCGGAGAAAAACTTTTTCAACTCACGCACACCACGGAAGCGTTTTATTTTATTATTTACATTATATATACATATACACGTTCACGAGCGGCGGCTGTATGGCATTATATTATTTGTGCCGCCGCATTGTACGTATGCGGGGGGCCGGGAGTTCCAGGGAAAATTCGCGGTTTATACAAAATGCGCATTGACGGCTTCGGCATTAATAAAGATTGGCTCTGTCTCTGTCTCTCTTTATCGCCGCTTGCCCTCTCTCTTTCTCCGCGCGTGTATTATGTATATATATTTTATACGCGGGAAAACTCGCATGCTGATGACATGTAAAGCTCTCTCTCTCTCTCTCTCTCGAGCGTCCGACGAATATAACAAGGAAAAAGAGGAAAATTGATTTATGCCATTTTTTTAGTATGCGCGTGTGTGCGACGTTCTCTCCCTCTCTTTTATACTGCCTCTGTGTAGCCGTGCGCGCACCACGCGGATGAATAAAGAGAAAGAATCCCATTTAGTTTTAAAGGGATTAAGGTGGTCGTCGCGCGCGCGCGGCGTCGACGCTAGTCAAAAGCTCCCCTGATTCCTTTATGTCTTGTGTTGGGACGCTGGTTTTTTTTAACTCGCCGTCGTCGCCGAATGATTATTATGCCGTGTACGCGATCGCATATAAAGTAAATGAATCAAGGCCCCGGCTGACAATGACTTTAGACTTTATTGTTACTGCCCCGTAATCGTCGTGATTTTCACTTTATATTACATTTGCTGTTTATGTATACCTTTTTGTAGGCATTATTTAAATGATCGAATTGCTTGTTATTGTGTATTTTCTAGATAGGGGAATATAAGTTTTGGGTTTGAAAATGTATTTGCAAGTTACTATGATCTTTTTTATTTTGCGTATAAGAATAATTTTTGTAATCTAGCATTTAATTAAGCCAACTTAATGAATGTAATGTTTCTTTGGAATAATTTTTTAGGAGCATGATGCAGTTTAATGTACACATTAACTTGGCTTACACCACTGCATGAATGTAAATATGAAACGCAGTAAAAAGCTTTATGAAATTGTGTAATTGAAAAAAAGCAAACCCAAAAATCACGCAACAAAGTAGCAGTTTTACAAAAAATATTGCAGAGAATTGATTAAAAAGATAGTATAATTATTCCTACAAGTTTCAAGTTTTTTATCACTGCCATTTTTTACTTTTTCATTTCTGCGCAGAAGGGATTATGAGAGTACGGTTAGTGCTTTTTTGATCCACTTGGTCTCATTTTCTTTGTTACAACTTTCTTTATGCTCGCCACGGTTTTTTTACATCCTTTAAATTAAAATTTTGCAGACTCATAGGAAAGGAGATTTTTTAGTTATGCAAATTGAGAATATTAAAAGTTTCCACGGCGGGTCGTAAGAAGTGGCCGAAAAATATCTTTTCTAACGGTTCTCGAGATGCTTTTACAGTGCAAAAAGTTGCATATGCCGTCAAGACTAATCTTTTAGATTTAAATTTATAATGCCCGATGTTCAAACAGCATTAAATTTATTAAGAGAGCTTCGAGCATAAAATGAAGAGGGTGGATTAGTTAAGTAGAACTATTTTATTTTTAAAAAGGGTCGATCAGGAGAGATTTTTCTTTTTTTAGTTTCCAGGATAACAAATGAGATTGGCTTCTTTAGCCGAAGATCTGACTTAAACATTATATTTTATGCCCTTTATTAAGTAAAAAATAATGATTTCATCAGAGAATTTTGGCTAAAGTAAGCATTAATTTTGTTAAATGGGAAATTCCTAGAAAAGACTACGTGTTTTTGCTTAAATTTTGTCAACTGCACGTGATGCATACGCGAGACTAAATGACATAAAATTCTCCGTTTTGAATAAATATTTATACTTCATTAATTATTGAATAAATATTTATCGCGTTGTAAAATGATATTTACATAAGGTTATAAAAGGACGTAAAATTTGTACGTCGTATTCCAAATTAAATTATTTTTCCAGCAAGTATAGTTTTAATTCCGTTGAATTAAATACTTGCTTATTTGAAAATCTCATTTTAAATCAATATTTACATCGCTTCGGCTACAATAATTGAAAAAAAAAAGCTACTATATTTATTGAAGCTTTAAAACGTTTTAATCCGTTCATGTTCACCATCGCTCGAGATTTTACAAAAAATATATCTCTCGGCATAAACCTGGCGCGCGACACGGTGCTTTTTAGCTGCAGCGAGGCGCGCACCTCACACCTGCACAAGAAAATCGTACAACGTTTCCGGCAACTGAACTGTCCCGTTACAAGCTCGCCAGTTCCAGCGAGACATAGTGACGCCCCCGCCCCTTCTCGACAACAGCAGCAGCAGCAGCAACACAAAAAAAAGGGACACGAAAGAGAGTCGCAAAATCGTCGCACCTTAATTACTAACCGCACCGAGTCGGCGCGCGAAAAAAGTGTCCAGGGTCCCGCGCGCGCGTAAAAGCCAAAAGAAAAACGAGAGCGGCCCGGCATGAGCGTGTAACGGAAGTGTCCTGCTACGTGTGTGTGTGCGTGTGTGCGCGCGTTGCGTCGCGACTTTTCCCTCTCCGGTGCTTTTCCGCGTCTTCCCCCTCTGGCCTTTTTACTGCACACACAACCTCTTTTTCCTTATTATGTAAATCGCTGGCTGTCAAGGTTATGCAATTTCCTCGCTCGCTAGCCCCGGCTCCAAAGTAAGGGAGAGCTCGCCTGTGTGCGCTCCCCGCGTTAAGACGTGCATTTTGCAAGAGGAGAGTGGGAGAGAGGAGGTAAAAAAAATTACTTCACCACTTGCCAAAGCGTGTTTACCTTAATGGTAATTCACTTTTAGGAGAGGAGGGAGAGAGAGAGAGAGAGAGAGAGAGAGAGAGAGAGAGAGGGAGAGAGGGAGACAGACAGAGAAGAGGAGGAAACGCGGCAGTATGCAAAATTTGATTCCCGCGCGTAGGAGGAAGAGAGCGCGAGTAGAGCGAGCTTAGCTGTGTATAGCGAAATGCCCGAGACGTTGTTGGACCTGCAAAGAGCTCCGCGCGTGTTTCCTATGCTCTTTATATGTGTGTGTGCATATACGCGATCGAGTTTATGGAGGTTTGAGACGATATGCGCTGTGTGTGTTTTCGGATTATGGACGGTAAAAAATGGCGCTTTCCGTTTCGCGCAATCGCGAGCGCTGCATGTCTATAGTGCAATTTAGTTTGCCCCGGAAATCAGTAGGATGCTCGTTTATGTTTTCTTTTTATTTTCCGTGCATATATGTTTAAATCCACCTAGAGATGAAATTATTACACTTTGAATTTATTCAACAAAAGTTAGATTTTGAAAGACACAGCAGCTTTTTAATTGATTGACACAATCCATGCGTTTACCCTGGTAGAAATTTCAACTGGTTTTTAGGCAGATATTGACTAATTTTTCAGAATATGGTTAATTTCTACTTAAAATTCAAACTAGAAACCTCCCTTAAAACGAGAAAATTTTTATGTAAATTCTTACATTTAGCTAAAATATAAACCTTCTGAAACCTCGTGTGGCTAATCGAGCGTCACGTGATCAAGCAAGATTCACGATCTCGCACATTAATTTTAATTTCATTAATTAAATAGTAAAAAATTAACCTCTTGACTGAATACATAGGACACGAAGATTATCGCAAGATTTTTATTTTTATACCAACGATGCGTTTCAGCGTGATTCTTTTTGCATACAACTGATATACGATATTGAAAGTATCTCTTCTCTCATCTTCACACGTCCATTTCGAATATTCAGTACAAAATATTGGTATAATATTGGTCTTTGTATGATATTAAATTTCCTTTATTTAAAATTATTTACACTTATAGTACCTTATTGTACATTTAGTATAAGTTTAGATTAAGTCGATCACTTTGCACAATTTCTTATTTGATGCATTAGGCAGAACGCAATCAAAGTTTTAGAACACACTGATGTCTTTTAACTGAGAAAAAAAATTATAAATGACCTTTATCGCGATTAGAATTGTGCATAACTATTTTTTTGCAAATGCCGTATTATATTTACCGAGAGGCAAAAAAACACTTTTTAACAGCATTGGTATCTATCGGTAAAACAAAGAACGCCGACGTCCCCTTAAATTATAAAGTTTGAAAATAGGTATTTTCGATACAAATGCGCAAAGCAGGAGTTTTTGGCACGAGTATAATTTCTCGCTCGTGTTAACTACACCGGCTTTGCGCACGCGTATCGAATTCTATATTTTATAACTCAGTGAGCCAAGTTCGATGTTTTGTGTTAGTTTTCTTCTTGTAAACCATAGACCTCGGGCGCTTTTAGTAGGAATGTGCAAGGCAGAGTGCTTTGCGCGCTCGGAAAATGCTTTGCACACTTCCGCTGAGAGTGTCCGAAATCCATGTTTTGCGTGAAGAAAACTAGCACGAAAAGTCGTCCTTTGCGCACTTAGTTAAAAAAACATAATTTCGGTAAAACATGCTACTCCGGCATCTCCTTATCTGAGAAATTAAATTCCACCTGCGCCTGGCCGAAGAATAACGATAAGTGGAAATTTTAAAATCGATAAGCGAATAGATTTCGAGTTAAAAAATGTAAAAGTCGAACATGATAAGTTACAAACGTGCTTTACCTACATCATCGATATGTACACTTGACGGTAATGTATTCCGTCCGAACGTGACTCCCATGTGACCTCTAACCATCCAATCGTAGTTGCGTATTTTTTTCCTTTCGACCGATCACGCTTCGATTTGACAGGTCACGTGCGGCGCACATTCAGACCGAATATGCATTACCCTCTCCAAAAGTATATACACTTTAAATATTTTTCCAAGCAGTCATATTTTATTGGCCTTATTGGATCCAATTATATAAAGGCATTAATAGTCAACTTTGAGTCAAGTCGTGAAAAAGGAGAAGTGATTTTTAATCATGTCACGCGACGACACATCGGCTAAACGAGAGTGAGGACAAAATTTTGCAAGGCAATTTCCAGCCGGCCAAAACGTACCTGCGATTTGAATTTCAGATTATTTATATATTTTAATATTGTGTGCGAAGAGAGCGCAAGAGAGTGTATGAGAGAGAGAGAGAGAGAGATGCAGGCATAAAGAAAACGATTCATCACGGGTTTACACGCTCACTGTCTGAATTTCAAATTTTCGCGCACAGATTTTCATAAACCGACCATTCGCAGACAGAATAAATTGTTGTGATGAAATCCTTATATTTCGTTTTTAAAAGGCGGTACTCTTTAGCGCTCTTTCTCCGCACCGTATTTCGTGCGTTAAGTGAAAAAGGAGAACAAAAGCAGAATATTCAGAGAGAGAGAGAGAGAGAGAGAGAGACAGAGAGAGACAGAGAGAAAGAGAGAATAAAGCCGTATAGCGCTCTTGTCTAAGATAAATGATGGAGGAGCGCGTGTAACAAGTGCAATTGACCATGCAAGAGTGTCGAAAATCCCCAAAATGGTGTTCGCAGAAGTACAATATTCCCCCATGATCTCTCGCAGTCGCATTAACAACCCAAAATATGGCGATAACTCGAGCAGGACTAAAGTCAATTCATAAATAACCCAGCCCAAAGTACCGACCCTCTCCCTTCCATATACCCCTCCACTATAATGCATACAAAACGCGCGAGGCTGCGTGTTCATCAGCATCCCGTGAAATCCCGATATAAAGCCCTACCACCACCGTCGCCCGAAAAGTGCCGAAGGACAGACCTCGTAAAAGAGCGAGCGAAACAGAGAATGAGAGAAAGAAATATGTATATATATATGAATAAGCGTAACGTCATTTCGTTGTAGACGCATATGTATAGATATAGGCAAAATAGGGGGGAGGGGGAAGGGGGGGGGGTACAGGAGGTTGGCTGATATTCCTTATGACGTTGGGGTATCGAGGACCTCTGGTGCGTGCACGAAAGTGCCTGCCGAGCTCTGGGGGTTATGGGATTGTATATACGTCGCTGATCCTGGGGTGAGACGCGATTGTGAATAGAAGAGAGCCCCCTTTGGCCATTGTTCTCCACTGCTTTTGGCCGAATGAGTTTTATATGCGAATTGCGGTTTAATGTGATGATGGGGGAGCGCTTTCGTATATTCACCTACAGTGCCTTTCATTTTCGGCTTAACACACTCTTTTTCAGTCCGTTTAATTTAGATCTATAATTTTCGGCAATGGCCAAGTTTTTTTTTTATCAATAAATAGATATCGGAGGTTCGAAAGCTGATAACGATTACTTCGGCATTTGTAAATGTTGAAAGGTTTCTCTTCATCCATACGGTAACTACCTGATACAGATTTGTTTGGCTATATTGGCATTCCTATCAATTCCGCAGAAGTGGTGTTCTACTGCGAGAGGTAAGCGATCCACTGGTCAGCTGCTCGACCGGTGTTTGCATAGGTCTAGTTTTCTCAACAATCACTGACCTGTCCAATTATACGTGTACCCCTCAAAAGTAAACTACTTATGATCCCAGCATTGCAAGATAAACATCTCGATCAATATGAATATCTGAGCGAACAGGCTGAATATTCAAAATTATGGTTCACTTGAACGAACACCATCGATTCATCAATTGTCTTACATAAAATCGATTTGCTAAGTTATAATCAGTAACAGTCTATTATAGTTAAAGTTCAGATTCGGCAGTCTCGAACATTACCCTACATCGTCAATAAAGATACGAGAAAAACTCAATTGTGCAACTCGTTTAGTCAGAATTCACCCGCGCATCAACCCCTCGAACATTGCCTTTTAAGATCCTACTTTACAGACCCATCAACGCTATTCCGTTAAAGACTCGTCCATGACGATCAGTCTTCCTCTCGCACTGAAAATTCCATCTCTAAATGGGGTCCGGGGGAGTATTATACGTGTGCTCACGGACCAAGGCAGCAATGAAAACAGCCGGGCGTATAATACGGCCTTTAACATTTAATAACACGCGCCATGGAAATCGCGAGTCCAAGCAGTAGGAGCAGCAGCATATCTTGCCTTCTCTCTCACAATGGGTTCACAGAGAGGAACAGAGAGAGAGAGAGAGAGAGAGAGAGAGAGAGAGCAGGAGTAGCAACGCGCGGTAGGCGAAAGGGACGATAAGCCAATAAATTTGCCTATAAGTGGCCCCGCGGCCAAGTCTGCCACTATTCTCTTGGCGGGTTGCTGGCTGCTTGTCCCAGCTATATAAGGGACTGGAGCGGGCAAAAGCCAAACGAGGAGCGAATCGGCTCCTTCTCTCCTCGTACGTATACGCGTTATACTCCTGCTTTTGCTGCTGCTGCTGCTGCTCCATCTCTCTATACATACGTGAGGCATATACACGTATATAATATATCTCGAAGCATCTGCCTATCTCTCTTTCTCTGGTGCGCGCACGAGAGAGAGAGAGAGAGAGAGAGAGAGAGAGCCGGTAGCTATACGTGGGACGCATATACATGTATATATCGCGTGTAAATCGAATCTTGCATCTATAGTGACCCCTTAGACTCATAACGCCAACTGTTGTTGCTGTTGCAGCAGCAGCAGCAGCAGCAGCAGCAGCAGCAGCAGCAGCTCCTGCACAGCTCCTGGTATTCTCTGCTCTCTATCTCTCTCTTCCTCTTCCTATCTCTCTCTCCTCGTGTCTAGTTTGCAGCATCGTCTATTTCCATTTTCCTCTCCTCTCCTTGCCTCTCCTCGCTGTAGTTGCCTGTACACGAGGGCGAATCGAGCACGAAAAGCCTCGAGGCGTTTTGCCCACGACGGCTATGGTCGCCTCCGCCGACAAAAGAGACAGAGTATAGAGAGAACTAGCTCTCTGCTGCTGCTGCCGCTGCTGCTGCTGCTGTAAGGGCCTCTGCTTGCTTGCTATATAACGTATAGGAGAAACGAAAGAATGAAAAATATAAGGCTGCAGACTTTTTTTGGTCTGAGGGTTTTAATGCACGGGCGAGTCGGAGAGATTGCATGCTATTGGAGTGGTTTTTTTTTTCTTCTGCTTTTTGTGTAGCGCGTTCCTGGAAGAAGATTAGGAGACGTGCGTTTTAGTAGCTCGAATTATAAGGAGGCCGCATTGATGATACGGATAAATGAATGTTGGGTGAGAGAGAATTAGTCGTGGGGTCAGGTGGATGAATAGTTGTTAAGGGAAATGTTGAGTGTCTATTTGGAGGCATCGAAATGACGTGGTTCGTGGTTGGAATATGAAGGTCTTTAAAACTGCCTTTCGAGTAAGTGTTTTAAAATATGCAGGACGCGTGTGCAGAATAAAATCGTGGGAACCGTCATTAAACTACGCGCTGGCAATTTAACTCTTGGTAAAAATTCTAAAATATGTGGAAATTGCTAATTATTAGCGAATGCCGTTTGAAAGTCTATTCCTTTCGGAATGGATGGGTATTAGTTTCAGAGCTGCGGAAATTTGGAATTTGACGAGTAAGGAAGGTAGAGACCTCGGTAGAGACATGTGAGCAAACAATTAAATTGTTCCAGAGGGAACGATCACATGAGAACTAAATTTTGTTTACAAAGTTTATGCCGGAGTGTTGGAAAAGCCTTAAATTTCTTGCCAGATGGCCAATCTGTGCGCTTCTGTAAACTCAAATGTCTATTTAAAACGGCCGTTGACGTATATGCTGTAGCATTTGTCCAAACATGCCGTAGATTAGTTATAAATTACCAATTAAATTACATTTTGAATCTCATTTTATTGCTCATTATAAGTCGACGCTTATTATTATAATAGTTAGTATAGCGATCAACAGTTTGATCAGAAATTTGTAGTAGCTACTTTATAATGCACTTTTTGAAATCTAATTTTAAAATAGTCTACATACGCAAGTGCTTCGAGAGAAACACTTTAAAGGCCACTTCATAATAAACTTCATACTTTATTATACCTTTTTACTTTATTCTTTTGAAACCGTACAATAAAACGCTGAAGTAGCTAGTTTCAATTCAAAATTTAATGAGAATGAGAGCGTGGGATGTCAAAGGTAGTGGGAATAACGGTATGTCATCGTTCAAAGATACAAAATGTTTCATAAAAGAACGAAAGTTCTTACTTTTTATTCTGATCTTCTTCTCCGTCAGTTTTCCGATTTTATTTTAGGACAGTCAGCAGTTTTTGTTATGATATGTACGAAATACGTTTCGGGATGAATGGATAAATTCGATAACTCGTACTGTTTAAAAGGCTTACATTTGAAGTTAAAGGAACAATCAATTTAAGTTATAATAAGACTCCCAGTATGTAACTAAATCTACCTTCCAACTATAAAAGCTTGGCTCCCTCATTTTTCAAAGTATTTATCGTCCCTATTCACTGCGGTGTGTAATGAGTACAGCCACTAGACTTTTAAGAACTGCGTGATTGACACCCCGTCCGTCAATCGCTTACTCCCTTTATCGTCGTATTTCAAATAATAATGAGGGGACACTGAGCCTCCACTGTTTTGTGCCACGTCCATAATAAAACATTCCTTTATGCGCCGGAGTATTGTAAACATCATTTAGAAAAGCCAGTGAGTGACTGCTTGCAAGGAATAAGTGTCAATAGATTGGATTTTATGGTTGGCTAACGCCCGACTTTTTATAGTCTCAAGAAGATGACCGATTTTTTACTCTTTTTTCGCTGTGGAGGAAAAAATTTATTCCAGAGCATGCGCATTCATATTTCATGCGGTCTCGATGCTTTGATTTGAGCTCTGAATCTTTAATATTGGCTTTATGAGGGAATATTCAGCTTATTGACGGACAGCTTTAATCTCTCTTTCTCGCATTCTCTTTTCTGTAAAATATGTTACAGTTAATATTGCTTTTTTAAGCAACTTGATACGATTATGGAGGATTTAATCAACAACTTATTTGCTTCATAATTTCAGGGAGTAGCACATTTTTTATTTAATCCTTCAACCATAGAATTACTCTTTATTTCATAACAGCAAAACCCAATTATTTCTGCTTGGTAAAAATACGATTTAATAGCATAAACGTACGAAGAATACTTTTTTATTATTTTGCCTTAAACAATTTATTTAATTTCAAGATTAAAATTTTAGGATAATAATACTTTCATATATCATTTGTAAAGCTGTTTATACAAGCTTATCATTTATCTATCAAACCAGAATCGTTAAAATCTCTAAAACAATTATTAACAAGATTTTAACAAAAAACAAAGAAAAATCCACGCTCTACGCGTTGCATCGCAATGGCCACCGCGACAGAAACAAGTTTCAAGCTTAATAGATCATTCCGCGAAATCCTAAAAGTAGCGTGGCACGGCAATTTCGCAAAAAGAAAAGAAGGAGAGAAAAAGCCTTCCTAAAGCTTGATATACAACTATTCGCCGGCTGCGCGCGGTTAAACTGCTTCTTCCTACCTTCTCTTTCTCTCTCGTATCCAACGCAAGCGTGTAATCAGCAACGCATGCAGACTATACGCCGCCGGCGACGAGATCCGCTCTCTTTCTCTCTCTCTCTCTCTCTCTCTCTCTCTCTCTCTCTCTCTCTCTTACTCTCACGCTCACTTTTGCTCACGCACACATGCACTGCAGAGAGACGAGTTACATGAGGCGCGTATCGCCTTATGCGCTAACGCGCCTGACGTGGTCTAATGAGCGACTTGAACTAGCTTCTATATAGGAGTAAAGGGCCGATAGGCGCTGCTGCTGCTGCTGCTGCTGCTGCTGCTGTTGAAGAGAATTTCTTTTCGTTATACATCTTTGAAGTGGAGTAGGTTTGTGACGCAGCTTTTATTTATTCGTGATGTTCACTGGGTTTCGGTTGTTGATGCTGCTGCTGTTTTGTCACTCGTCGAGGCAGAATTTTTTGAAGTGGCTTTCTTTTTGGCTGCGCGGTTTTGGTTGAGTGTAATTTCATGCTGCGGTGGATGAGTTATAGCTTGTGTTTAGTCACGCGGTTTTTCATTTGTAATGATTTGAAAGTGTGTCTGGAATTTTTTGCGGAGTAGATTTTTGGGATTGATGAATCGTTTTTAAATTTTTGGCGTTTGAATGTTTTGTAGGATATATTTGCGGGATTCAATAACTTCGTGCAATGAGTTCGTTGATAAAAGGAAATACAAAATAGAGAAGGTTCATTCTATTTCCGTACCCGTTCAATTTAGCGAAATTGCATCACTATGCATTTTAGTTATTAATTCGCTCTTGGCAGATTTATTCTTGTTCCTCGGGACTCGTCAAATCATAGAAAAATTATTTATATTTCTTGATAAAAAGTAATTAGATAATTTATAAAATGGCTCTCGGTACTGACACGCCAAGTTCGGCTGAATCACTCTAGTTATTACGGCTATCGTGCAGCCGAAGTTTTCATTTTAATTTAATTTTTTCGATGGACTGGCCAAAATAAATGCGAGAAAAATAGCTAATCCAATCCGACGGGGAGCGCGAGAAAAAAAGCGAGTTCCTCGCTGCGTTTTAAAAACGATACAAATAACCCAGACCGAAAACCAGCGTATCGCATTCAAATTTTTTAACTTACTCAATCAACGCCTCTGACGCTTGCCTCGCAACGAAAAAGGATTTATGTTTTATAAAAGCACATTTTAATAATCTGATTCAGATAAAATCGTTAGCGTGTACAACATATTTAACTCAAGGACAGTGTAATTGTTAGTCATTAATGCAAATTAGCAGGAAATAATCAATGCTCGAAACTCACCAATAATATCTCAACTCGAAGACAATGTAATTATATTAATTAATGCAAACGAGCGTCGCAAAGTACGTGTCCACTCGGAGATAAAGTCCTCGTTTAACACCTAACGAATTACTCTCCCACGCGCAATACGGGACTCGATTTTTCAGCGCCTACGGCCGCTCGTTTCGTGGACCTCCGCAGGCGGCGCGATGATTTCATCGCTCGTCATTCGCAACTAATGCATCTCCAGCGTCTCTCGTTCTGTTTATTTTCGGAGCGATCGATTACTTTTTTTTCTCGGTCCAAGTGCCGAGTGATGCGGCACGATTTTTCGCCACGAATATGTAGTACTCCAAATGCTTCAAACGAACAGATCGGCGATTTTGAGAGATGAAAGGAGAATGATGAATACCAATGGCCTTATCATTAGGTTACTTTGGACGCGATGACTGCATTTGTTTTCGCTGCTTTAATGGATTGGACGCTTGACGGATTTCCGTTTCGCATGGGTGAACGTTTGCTTTTTTTTCTTGGTGGAATGAAAAATTGATGGTTTCTTTGAGAGAACACGATGGGCTCGTTGATGATAAGTATGCGAGTGTCCTTTGATGAAAAAGTTAATGATCAATTAAGAGTTAGGCATAGCTATGAGATTCTATAGTTATTATTTTTATTTTTTTTTACAGAATAGTTTAACGGCTGCTTTGGAATAAATTATGTGTTATTCTTGCATTTGAGTTTTTGGAATGACGTTGGTAAAATTTTTTATTCCGTTTATTTTAGGGAGCCTAAAATTCACTCAAAATATTATATTATGTTTTGAATTTTCGTAAATAAATGTTTACTTTTTCAAGATTGTTTTTTTTTTGTTTATTTGATCTGACTTTTTCTAATAATAAATAACATATTTATTTATTATTTCAGTAGTATTATTAATTATTTTAAGAATATAATTTGCAATAATATATTATAATAATTATTATTTTCGAATAGTGGCATACATTTATATTTCTATTATAACCATGAATTTGAATAAAGAATTTATGACTGAAGTAACAATAAATCGTTAGATATGCTTGTATAAATAAAACGTGCGCAGACTCATTTTCATTATCGATATTCTATATAATAAAGTAACCAGTTAATATAATCAGCTTCAGAAAATATTTGTTTATTTTAAAAGTAGCAGCTACTTAAATGGTAGAGGTACGGTGAATTCAGAGGTGGAATGCTTACAGTAATTCATATCCGATTTCTCGCTTTTAGCACAGCTTGTTACTCGACGCGCAAAAATAGTCAGCGCGGGGAATGTTAATGAAAATCGATGTCTCGATGGTAAAAATAAAACTCGAAATTTCATGTTTAATTAAAGAATGGCGCAATCGATATGCATTAAAATGAACACACCGCGACGACGCGCCACCTGTCATTATACCTGAAATTATGGTGGACGCGATGACGCGCCGGGGAAAGAGGGAGAGTGAGTGAGAGAGAGAGAGAGCGAGAGAGAGAGAGAGGGGGGAAAGGTTTACGGGAGCATAATTCTTGATTTCAATCAATCGTCCCGATAAAAATAACCCAACAGACGTAAACGCCGGACAATAATAAATTTCATATTTTAGCTCCGTCGATAAGTCTTACCTCGTCTATTTTACATTTCGCTCTTTCAATATCCATTAAATTTCAATCTCAGATTTATGGATGAAAAATGCAAAACAGACCTAATAGGATATTACGCCAGTGCTATAGCGCCACATGGAAACAAGCTCGGCTTCCCTCTCTCTCTCGCTCCTCTCGTCCACCAAATAATAAAGAAAGAGAAAAAAAGTATGTACACACCGGAGAGACACAGAGAGAGAGAGAGAGAGAGAGAGAGAGAAAAGTCGTTGCGCAACTACTCTCTCGGTCAGAGCTCGAGGAGAATTTTCCCCTTTAAATCATAAATTCCTGAACAGAGAGAAGAAAAAAAACATAGAAAGCCTTCTTATATCGAAGGAGCGAGCAATAAAGCCTAAAATTCCATGTCGCGCAATAAAAGAACAGAATCGAAATTAGACGGCATGGTAGAGTAATTTACGGCCGTTCGTTAAAGCAATGCGCGTAGGAGCCTAGGAGCGCGTCGTCCGCGGAAAAACAGTTTTGGTCGTGAAAAACAATCAGAGAACGACGGGGGAGCGCGAGATGTACGAGGCTATATCTTCAATTTTTCTCTTCTGGCAGCTTGTCTTCGCGTGAGCGAGGCATTCCGGGGAGAAAATAAATATGGAAGCGCCGCGCGTTCACCATTCATGAAAATCTTCTTAGATGTAACGAGTTGTTTTCTGATGCATTTCGCGTATTATCCTTTTTTTTCGTTCTGTTTGCGGGACATGGATTTTCTCATTGTTGCAGCTTCTTTGTAAATGTTTTATGTGAAGAAGCTGCCGGTTTATTAATTGTACAGGTAGAGTGTAGGAGAGTCACTCGAGGAGAAAATGTACTCTCGGAATATAAAAATAACTATCAATCAATCAATCAATCTTTCTACCTCTCGTTCTCGTGTTCGATGCTTATCTCTCTCATTTTTTATCTCCGCTCCTTTTGTGCCCTCTCATTATCCTTCGCACAAAGACGGGACCTTTTAAACTCCAAATGAATAATTTTTAATAGCATATAGTTATTTTCTTTTGTAATGTATCGCGCGTAGGAGCTATTGTTCGATTTTACTTTTTATTGATTCTTATCATTGTAATGCTTTTAAAATCGAATATAATAATATATAGTTTTTTTTTTTTTATTGAAACTTTATGACGTGTGCATGTATTTTTTGTGATCGCTAGTTATTGGTTTTTATAAAATACAAGCGAAAATGTAGCCGAACACCGAAAAGTCAGAATATTTTCCGAGTGGTGAAAATACGTTAATAAAACGAAAGCCAATTTTAAGAGATTCTACATAATAACGAAACAGATCGATTTTAGCGCGATGTAAGTTATTGGATTTTACGAATTTGACGCCGAAAAAAATTCGGTTGTTTTATTCCGAAAATGAAATTTTTTAGTAAACCAATATTTCAACGAATAAATGGGAAATATTTATATTTCCTTTAACAATTGCTTTTCAGATATCAACTATAATGTTTTTGACGTTCACCGTTCAATAAACACTGTATTAATATTATGAAACACAAATTAAATGAATTCAATATGAAACTATCATCCGACATAACAGAACAGCCCAACATTATTTAAAAATACTACCATTATCCTAACTAAACTAAACGGTCCTGTGAGAATGTATAAACACGCAGAACAGTTACTCTTGCTAGCCTACGAGAAGTATAAAAAAGACCCTAAAACTATCAGGAACGTAATTCATCGCGAGGCTCAGGCATTTTTCCCCACCAATTATTATCGAGTAGAAGAAGCAAGCGACGACCTCAAAAATTACTTAGCGACTCATAAATTCGCCGCGAACTCTTAATTTTTAAATTAATTTCTCCCTCGGTCGTCTCTCCCCGTCTCGCTTTATTTGTCGCATACCTGCTGGGCTGCGGACTCGAGAGTCGTCCCTCTTCCTCTCTCTCACTCTCTCCCCCCTTTTAAAAATGCAGCTCGGACAGGTTGGCGAGAGCTGATGTGTGTGTGTGTGTGTGTGTGTGCATGCGCCACGGCCAAGATGAGAAAGCAAGAAGAGAGAGATAGAGAGAGAGAGAGAGAGAGAGAGAGGGGAGGAGGGGAGGGGAGATATGGTATATAACCGTCCTGCTCTCTATACCATCATCCCATAAACCTGTCGCGAGGACGACGGCCAGTTTCACCGTCTCCTATACCTTCTTCCTCCTTTTCGTTCTGCTACACCTGTATACCATGCACTCTCTATCCTTCTTTATCTTTCTTCCTCTCTCTCTTTCTCTCTGTCTCTTCGCATGCAGACCCGGTAGAATTGGCGGCTCTTTTCCTTTCGACGCTCCCTTCCATTTCGGTGTTATTCTAATTTTTTCCCCCTGCTATATGCGCGCATTCGTCCGCTTGATCCGTTCGATGAAGAAGAAGTCGTATGGAAATTTGGCTCTATCCGTCTCTCACGCGCTCATTTTTTTGTATCGTATAGGATTATTAGGTGAGAGAATGCACGGGTCATGGCTTTTAATGGGGGGGACCCTGTGTGACTGACCTTTTAAGCTGTTGCGCTTGATTTCGAGCGCTTACGAAACCGAGGCGTTTATGTGGATAAGTTCGTTTTAGTGTTTTATGGGTGGCTGCTCTCTAAATGTCAAAGTGTGCGATGTCTTTTTGCCTTGGGTGAGTCACTGAATCGCCGCTTGCGGGTTCTGACTTTGACGAGGCCTTTGTCTCTTGTTTTAGGTGGATCGCCGTGTAGACGTTTTATAATCGTACCGTTCTTTTTGTTCAAGACCTTTGATCTTATACACGCGAGGCGAGTTTCTTTTTATTCGCTTGAAAAAGTAATCGCCGTCCTAATAAAAATTGTGTGCAATTTTGTGTGTGTGTGTGTGTGTGTCTGTTTGTGTAGGATGGGTTCGAAATTTACATCATTGGATTGAGAGGAGAAATATATTCTACGCTAGAGAATTGAGTTAGCTAGACTTTGTTTTCAGGAGGAGAGCAAATTGAAAAAGGTGAAAGTTATTTTGAAGAAAAACTATAGGAGGAATTTTATTTTCTCGCGTGCGCGCGCGCAGTTGATGAAAGTAGCCCGGAGTCGAGAGAGAAAATGGGAAGGAATTTCCATTTTTTTAATACAACAATGGGCGCTTTGAAATGGCGGCCAAAGACTTTGTTACACAATGCTCAAATGTTCTTGAGAATAATGCTCTCCACTTACATATATTTTGAAATGTGGAAAGCACTTATACAATGTATGCTGATAGTTTGGCGCTCGAGTGTACGGAAAATCTCTTTTTGTTTGATATAGCGAATGATTTGAAATGTTAAAATTGGTCGAAACACTTTGTACAACACGCCGTTGATGACATTTACATAAAAGCTAATGTTTGTTTACAGGGTTACACGTGTATTATATAAACGCTCGCTTTGTAAAATACCACGATATCCTCGTTATACAATTTTACGACTGTATTATATGTACAAACTAGAGAAGTATCAAAAGTGAAATAACACTTTTGCGTCATCTAAAATTCCTGTTCCTCCAATCAATATAATCAGTACCTAACATTCAGGCAAGACTGAATATTTTTTCTCAGCGGTAAATTTATTATAATTCGAATCCACCGCAACTAATTGCGAAATTTGCGACTAAACATAACGACGCACACGCGCAGCCTCGCACAGCTCTCGACACACCAAATAGCCAGTTCGCTTCTTCAACACGAGATGCGCACATCGGCACAAAGCGAACTTCCCCATTCGGGCTCATGCATTTTCATGTAACTCTAATATACATACATTTTGTTTGTGGATATACCGAAAGCCCCATAGTGCATTTGAGCAAGCTCGCATCTACTTCCACTCTCGCTATCCCCGGCTTTCTATCCCCGGTTCTTTCTCTGCGAATCTAATTCGACGGTGAAATAATTCTGGCTCGCGCGCAGGAATTGCATTTTTGAATAAACAAACTTTTAACGGACTTCCGCCGCGTTATATTTTCACAAGATATGCGCAAGGAATTCCCGCGCGGTGCGTTTGTGAGCCCAGATGCGAGCATCGATGTGCCGCGCATGCCGTAAATTAGCGAATTATTCGCTGTGGAATATTTGAAAAACTTTAATTTCCACACCCGCGCGCCCAGTAATCGAGCGGCCTCGCATGCATGTATATATATATATATATAGCTCCAGCTATATTGTTTACGCTCTAAACTCGTCCATTCATAATGGCTCAGTCCCGCGTCCAAAATTCTCCAGGGGGGCGCACAAGGCGAATTTACTCTCGTGTCACACAGAGATACGCTTTGCTCGCGCGCGTTAACATTTCAGCGCCTCCTGCACACCCCCGCCGCCGTATCACCACTATACATTCTTGAACTTATGCACACCATTTGCCCTTTCCATCCATAGCTTCTTTTGCTCTTCGAGACCGCGCTCTTTATTATATGTACTGCACAATTTTTTCGCGCGAAATCCAACCGCACGCGTGTGCGTATGTGCGTGTGTGCGTGTGTGTAGCCTCTCCTTCTCTCCTCTTTCACTGGGCAAGTTTTCTTCCTGCTCCGTACACGTTTTCATTAAGAAACGAAGCCTTTTCTCCCCCTACTCTCTTTCTCTCTCTTGGTGCAGCAGAGAGAAAGAGAGAGAGAGAGAGAGAGAGAGAAAGAGAGAAAGAAGGAGCCCGAGGTGATGTGGTAGGGAGGTTAGGTTTTTGAGACGCGCAAACACACGCAAACCCATACATTCTCCTATACTCTCTCCCTTTTCTTCTCCTCTCTTCCTTTTTCTCCGTTTAATTAAGTCGTTTGTGGGTTTATGGCTCGTACGTTTTCTGACCCGCGGGGTATAATTGGTCGCTGCACTGCACCGAGAGCTAACTGCTCTCTCTCTCTCCTCTCTCTCTCTCTCTCTCTCTTGCCGCCGCACTGCTGCATGTGCAATGTATACGCCTGCATATACGAGTATGTACGTGTATATATACGTAGATAAAGTCGAGTCGTGTGCGCTAATTCGTTTGGGATTTTTGTGCGCGCCGCCGCTATATATCGATTGAGCATTTTTCCGACGTGTTTACGAGACTGGACTTTTCCTTGCGCGCCGCTGCTGCTACTGCCGTATAAGACCTCTTGCTTCTTTTGCCCGCATCGTCGCACGTATTTCCACGCGCACACGAGAGAGAGAGAGAGAAGCAGCTACGTGTGCGGTCGATCGGGTTACGGAATCATTTCGCTGCATGTGCGCGCGCGTGCGGATGAAAATGATGTAATTGCAGTTTGGTTTTGTGCAGCGCGAAGGGGAGATTTGACTTTTTGTTGGGCTGATCGTGTTTATGGGGACGCGAGCTGGTTATAGCTGAGCTGCAGTGTATACTTTTTCTGTTGCTGCATTGAGAATTAACCGCGTTGTGTGTGCATGTGTGTGTGTGTTGTTTAGCGCGCGAGACTGTGGCGGTGATTTTCCTTGCGATGCTCAGTCGCTCTGGTGGCTGTTTTGAATACGGTTTTTGGTCGGTTCTCTGCGAGCTGTGTGGCTTCCTTTTAACGTTCGGAACTACGATCGTATATGCGTATTTTTTACTTGGGTGGAAAAAGTGTAAACACTGATAAAACACTTTGATGTAACATAAATGTAAGTTGAACCGTACCACTAACCGTTTTTATCAACCATAGGTTCGTCGAAATAAAATTTGGCCAAGTTTTATATCGTGAAAAATGCCCGTTTATACCAAATCTTTGTGAGGTCATCTTAATTGATTAGTCGAGAATTCGATAAGTTTGGTTGAACAAGGGGGGCAAGGGAGCTAACCGCCGCTGAACTATCTAAAACACTGATCGACCCGGCAAACAAGTTTCGCTAAACAGATTCCCCCT